>LXGT01000077.1:0-103210 GCA_001640655.1 Endoconidiophora laricicola | reverse complement strand
GGGGGGGGGGGGGGGGAGGAGGTGGATTTCGCGCACCCTTATTAGATGGAAGGTCCTCTAGATCGATTTGGATCGAAAAGTCATAGCCCGGCTCGGTAGGAGCGACATAGCTTCCGTATTCTCGGTTTAACACCTGGTCGGCGCCGTACTTGACAAGGTCCTTGAAGCATCGTATTTGGATAGACAGCAGGATCTTAGTCTTGGTTTCGGGGGTCGAGATGTGGAAGATGACGCCGTCAAAATCGGAAACAGTCTGATCAATGTGGGCGGGAGCAGCTCTGCGAAAGGTTTGCAAGTTGAGTTATTAGCTTAGTTGTACGGGATATAGCTTCGTAAGAGCTCCGTCCGGCGCCTGTCATGGGCGAGAGAGGATTATAGCGAACGACAGACAGGCGTTTAGAACATATGAGGAGGGATAGGGAACAACGAACCCGGAAAAGCGCTCAGCGAGCACCGTCTGGATCAGAGTGTTTTGGTAGTCGAGCAAGAGCATGGTGGTGGGTAGAGCAGGAGAAAAAAATGGTAATATCAACTCAATGCTGCTCGGTGTGGAAAGTTTCGGGAGTACTGGTAGCTCAACAAGGCTCTGGATGATCTGAATCGTCTCCCCAAGGCTCCTGGGCCCAAATGGCTGTTTACTAGCTGGCGACGTCGGCTTTGGTGGGGCCAAGGAACAAGCTAGTGGCGGTGCTCAATTGCTATAACTGAGTACATCAATTTATCTTATTGGTCAAAGCAGTGCTAACAAATGTGGATACTATCAGATGATTTTACACGTGCTTTTGTTATTAAGGGTTATATTAGGGTGTGTACTGAAACTTGATCCATGGATGTAAATACTAGAGCGCATTTAGACGAATATTGTTCCAGGAAGACATTTCATTAGCATTGATGTTTGCATATATACCTAGGCGTTGTCTCTGTACGCTCATGAGCGTGATGATTTTAAGATACTTGGTTAAATGCAGATGATTCATCGTATGCGGCTAGTTATGAAACTCTAGACTTGAATCCTGGGTTAGTACAAGTATTAGTTTGAGAAGCGCGCCGATGTGATACATATTTCATGATATGCTACGAGTGAGATTGGATCGTAGATTTGAAAGGCAGCGTGGCAAGAAATCCTGGATAGGCTAGTGCAAATGAAAATGCTACAGATTGCATATCTGTATCAGTATTCTTGAAATAGTAGTATCAAAGTTTTGAAAGCCATACCACGAATGACGAATGAAGGTTGCGTACTAGCTTGGACTCTTTTCAGCCTTTTGGCACCATGAAGGGCTTATTCATGAATCAGTTGTATTTTCAGCGGTCGAAGATATTTGATAGCGGCAATAGTAGTGGCAGCAGAAGTTTGGGAGAAGCAGTAATCAAGAGTGAGAATATACACGGTTCAGTAAGCATTGACTTCATGGAGCACCACCAAGATAGGAAAGCCAAGGCTGCGAGACCGAATAAGAATATTTAGAAAGATCTTGGATGCCAATTCCTGGCCAGTTCTGTGATCGCTCTATCGCCTGTGCGCGTTGCTTCGTTGAACGGCGCCGGTATAGTTAGCATTAAATATTCAATTTTTGTTTTCCATTGAATATATCCCACAAAACAAACAACTCCATGACGCTTCATTTGACATGCTCATCCTTAACATACCAAGGATGGAGGTTGGTAAACCGGCAAATCTGGAGTCTTGGCGAAGAAGAAAAGAACAGCAAGATGAAGAACAATCGACATGAGAGCCTTTTTTTTTTTTGTTTATTTTTATTTTCTTGTTCTTGTACTCATCTAATTATCGATTAGTTTAGCACTTATGTCGTGTTCATGCTACAAGCAGGGAAGAGTCGCGCTGGCAGAAGGAAGCCATAAAGATAGAGATGATCGCCGGCATCTTGTTCCTTAGTGAAGCCTTGGCATCCCATCGACTAACAAAAATAAAGCCAAGTGTTGGGATGAGACGTTGTTACTAGTAGTAATACTAAGAAACGCAAAAGGTCATGGATGAGAGTCGCCAAAAGAATAAAAAATCGACAGAGAAGCACAGCCGAGTTGACTGGATAGACACTAAGACCGTCTAAAGATCAACTATCCATTCTGTAATCATGTAGAGAAGCAAAAAGAAGACGCATTGTTGAGACGGACTAGGGTTGCTCGAACCATGTTGCATGCTGTAGCGAAGTGACGAGGTGAATTACGGTCCGGAACAACACACACATACCAAGTAGCGAATGCAAGAAAGATCACTAGACGGCCACTAACGAATATAGTGCATCTTGGTTTTATTTCTCGGACGAGGCATGCAAGACTACCGACTAAACTGAACCTGCATTAGCTTGGGTTGCGATAATGACGGGCTAGAATGTACGTATCAAAAGTAGCAGTAGCAATAGCAGTAGTAGTAGGCAGTAGAAGCAACTAGCGGTTGGACTGGTTCTTCGGTGTCGCCATTGGAGCTAATTGTTGGTTGACCGGAGAATATGCTACCTTTTCTTCTTTTTGTTTAGTCTTGGCATTTACCATGACAGGCTTCGGCATGTAGTTTATTGCGAAGTTATTCATAGAAGCAAGCCCATAGTAATTTATTACGAAGTTATTCATAGAAGCAAGCCCATAGTTTGCGACTATGGACAGCAGGCTCTACAGAATATCGAGCCTCCTTGGCCCAAGAACGAATAGAGCACTAAATGAAAGATGCCCACAGTAGAAGTTAGGCGGACTAAGCGCAATGAGGTGTAAAAGGAAAGAATTAGAGACTTAGAGAGGCAAAACTAGCGAAGACAACGAACAACACATCGTTAGTTAGCCCACGAACGATTGGAGTTAGCAATCACGTAGTTTGAGCGGGAGGCCACCCACGAACAAAAAAGGGTTGTCTGTTCCAGACGAAACAGCTGCTAAACTACTGTTATGGATGGTACTAGCGTGCACAGTGGCTCTAGTTTGTGATAAGTGTTTCCTATAGAGGCGAAAACGGATAGAGAGATTGCTGTAGATTCGATCCAAGACTAGCTAACCAGCCATATCAGAGCAGACATCGGTGCTACAGGACAAAAGAGTAACACGACTGAGAAAGAGAGAAGGATGAACGAAACAAATAGGAAGAGAAAAAACAGAGTAAATCGCATGGTACTGGCAGTATCGCAGTGCCGTTCTTCCGAGTTGGACAAACAAGCCCTCCATGCCTGGGGGAGGGAGCTCCACTTTGAAACCGAAGGCTTAGTTGGTAGCCAGGCTAGCCTGTCTATCCTGGTGCTGTTTGTTCGGTACAGGCGACTGGCGAATGTGAATTGTGGCAGATTGATCCAGTGGGTGGTAGAAGTGGATGAATATTGCTCAGAACAAAGGTCCTGAGCGACAGTCCACCCTTGGCGCGAAGCTTCTTGGGCTTTATCGGCCTCGTTTCTTCGCAAGCTTCGCTTTTTGGCAGAAAGCTTAGCTTAATCTCATTATGTTCAGTGTGTTCGTTGTTACTGCTAAATGCGCAATGAAAGTGGCTTGCTATTATTATATAATTACCATATATATTTTTTTTCCTTGTCCGTATTTTATTTAATTCTGCCCGTCCTCCACTCTTTTTAATTCTTCTGCTTTTACTTTTAATTTTGTCTTTTTCGTTCATCCATCTTCTTTGTTCAACCCATTTCTGTCTTCTCCCAACTATACGACTAAACCTCAGTCCGCTCTTCCTCTTTTCTCTACTTACTCTAACAACACACTTCATAATGTCCCAGCCGTAAGTTTCTTCTTGGCCGTTTCCTATCTGTTGCGACTGGTATCTTCATCGGAAGCTGCTGTTATCCATTGGTTGGCTTATATCAGCCTGGTCCTTCTGTCTGCGCATCTATATTGGCCATGACATCGAGCCGTTGGCGTATGCGCGAGTAGCCATATCGAAGCTACCACGATGATGATGATACCCTTCGCAACGTCTTCATGTTTACTGTAGTCTAGTACTAACATCACCACCAGCTACCCTCCCCAAGGTTACCCTCCTCAGGGCGGTTACCCTCCTCAGGGCGGCTACCCTCCTCAGGGCGGCTACCCCCCTCCGGGTGGCTACTACCAGGGCGGTCCCCCTCCTCAGCAGGTAAGCTATACATCTTCGCTGTTTTAATTTAGCGGCGCCTATACAGACTGTTAATATGGTTTCTCCATCACAGATGCAATACGCTCCACAGGCCCCACCACCCGCCGAGAAGAGCCACGGCTGCCTCTACTCCTGCTTCGCCGCTATGTGCTGCTGCTTCCTATGCGAGGAGTCTTGCGAGTGCTGCCTAGAGTGTTTAGAGTGCTGCTTCTAAGCTAGACCCCTGAACAAGCATCGAAAATCTATTACTTTTTCCTTAATTTCTACTGAATACGAACCATACCAACTCTCTTCACCCTTTTTCTAAAGACATGAACATCCGCCTTTTCTTTCATATTTTGATATAAGAATACCCCATACTTTCTTTCTTCTCTCATTTATCTCTTGTCAAGAACGCGCGAGCGTGTCTTCTTCTGGTTCATAGTTTTCTTAAATTGCTGTGTGCATCCTTGCGCTTCAATGCGCATTGGAACTGCGTGATTGCTTCAAGCACATCAAAGTACTCGCTCGCTGTTGGCTCGACAAGATGAACAGGCCTGAAATGAATACGGAGTTTCTCTGTAACTAAGCAGGGGGCGTTTTGTGTAGCCTTCAAACATTCTTGGACCCAAGCAAGGAAAATCATGACAATACATGACTTTTTTTTTTTTCACGTTTCTTCTACTTGTTGTCTTTTGTGCAATTGTGATGTAGGTTTTTAATTATCTAGCATGATTATTTTGATTATCCATATCGTAATTTATTGCATTTGCTAGGTAAATATTTATTGAATGGACTTCGAAATTAGCGCTATTGAACAGACAAATATCTGTGCTTGCGCTGTCGAATTAGTCAATACAAGCCGAGGAAGATCTTGTGTATCCCTTAACGATGGAATGCTGTGCCTCATGTCACTAAGAAAATTAAACTATGGGAAACATTCCTAGATAAGCGCGTTCCGCAGCCAATGCTACTACATGAAAGCGCGTTAGGGAAGGCTTTGATAATAACGTGTGTTAGTCAGTATGGTAGCATTTGGATAGGAATGACTGATTTGCAGTAGTAATATATTGATTTCATTGGAACACGCAAGATCTAGGGCCGCTACTACTATTACAGCTATATCGTTTACATGACGAATTTCAGATTGACATCTAATAATGTTTGTTAGCATCGTTTGTTCATAGCAACTAGATGTTGACATAAGAATATAAACGCACCGATAGGATGGCTAGATGATAATTGAGGGCGTTGCGAGTACTTTTGTTCTAGTAGGTCGCGGATGCTGTTGAGAAGCTCCAGATATGTCTGATTCGAGTTCTGGTTCATGGAGGTCATGAAAGCCCAAGACATTGCGCCGGTGGCCTTGGAGTTTATCGTAGCATCGGCCCTGGAAAAATTATAACATTAGCAGCTGACGAAAAAAAAAATAAGCATACGATGACGTAGATTTGTTTGCTAGTATACTGCTTTGAGTTTGCGATGTAATGAAGCGAACACTTGTCAAAAGATAGAAGATCTTGGATCGGTCTTGGCAGACCACAAGATAGCCAAGAAGATCTCCAAAATTTAGCAGCACGGATAACAGGGCTGGCTAGCTAAACCTGACAAGGAGCGTCATGAGTAGCCAAGCAATATTAGAGGCAGATTGAAGGCCTAACAGAGGTTGAAGCACGGGACAAAACAACTTCGTGGCCGAAACTTTGCTCTTTGGCATGTATGAAGAGGAGAAAAAAGGGGAAAAAGAAGATACTCACGATGTTTGATCATCTTTGCTGCCCGACCACATGATAACATCAGCCGGTGACGTCTTAGTCTTGACCGTTTTGTTATAGGCATCGTCGCCCTTGGTCGCCTTCTTAACGAAGCCCCAAACCTCGGACGCCACACCGCTCATATCATTGCGTGCATACGCCTGGAAGGCACTTAGTAAACCCTCTCCTGCCTCTTTGGCTAGGTTAGGCTCCTTGATGACGCCCTTGGTGCTGTAGATATACGGTAGATCTAGCACGGAACCGGAATGGCACGCATCTACGATGGCTGTTAGACGCACACCAGCCTGTAGTGGTGTGACGAGGTAGCTGTGAATCTCGTCGTCGACAATGTGGCCGGCAGACTTGAAGTCCATAGGGTAGATTGTCTCGTCATTGCCGTCCTCCTCGTCGCCGTCAGTGTCGGCTGCCTGGCCACCATGGCCGGAGTAGTGGAAGAAGAGGGCATCGTTGGGCTGGGCTCCAGCCACAAGCCACTGCATGGCCTTGATGATGTTAGCACGCGTGGGCCTGCTCATGGCATCTTGCGAGTCGTCGGTCAGCACAACCATATCCTCGCGCTTGTAGCCGTAGCGCTCCATGATGAAGCGCGAGACGTTGTGCACGTCGTTGATGCAGCCGCGTAGCTCGGCGTCGGTGCCGATGTAGTTGATGCCGATGAGCAAGGCCTTGCGCCGTCCGCTACAGTTTGAGTACTTAAAAGAGTAGCCGTCTGGCGCGCCGTGGCCGAATTGCTGCTCGCCCTGAGGCGGCATATCGCCACGGTGAGCTGTCACGTTTTAAATCGTGTTAGACGCTGGCTTTGAGTTGATATGATATGCAAATCGGCGTTCACGTGGGCAGACTTACAGTTGTTAGTACCTCCCGCCGAATAGCCGCCACCAGAGTAACCGCCCTGGCTCTGATGTTGCTGGTTCTGGTATTGCTGAGTCTGGTGCTGCTGGCCTTGTCCTTGGCCACTAATGGCCATGCCAAAGCGGTCGAGCCACATGGGAGGAGCATCGGATGGTGGGCTATACTGCGGTCTACCCTGCTGTGGCTGCTGTGGGTAACCGCCGCTGCCATTAGGAGAACCATGGCCTCCAGGACCTCCGTAGCCTCCGTAGCCTCCGCCCTCTGGGGGTCCATGAGGTGGACCGTAGCTACCACCGCTACCTCCATGCGGGCCATAACCAGCACCTGGATAGCCATACATAGTGATCAAATCAATACCTAGCAAGAAGAAGGCCGGCGCCTAGGAACAGAAATAGTTAATGTAGAGAAAAGAAGAAGGCTGGAAGCGAGACCACCTGTGTACAGATAGATACAGAAAAATAAATTATAAGCCCGGAACTGAGAATTTGCAGAAGAGAAAGCACAAGAAAGAAATAAAGATAGTGTGTTTTGGAGAGTTCAAGGGATCGCTTTAGTTGCTTGCTGCTATCCAAGGCTGAGCTGCAGCTAAAATTATACTGGATGAGCTGGCGACTTTGGTGGGTTTAAGCAGGCTTCAGCGGGGCCTAAGATGAACGTGCAACTCTATTGGAGAGCAGATCTAGACGGCCATAACTAGCTAAAAAGCCAGGCTAGCTGAAAAGCCCTTGAAGTTGCACCATAAAATGGAACGTAGTCGACAGTGCTAGAACTCTTGGTAGCCGTTTGCTAAACATCATTATATTCAGGCACACAAAAAACAAGGCTTCAATGGACCGAGTGAAAAATGACACCGTGCGCTGTGATCTACGTTACATGTGTACATATACAATAGAAGGCTAGCCAAGTCTCTACTCCCCCCTCATGACGATGTTGTAGAAAGCGCTGTAACGTTAGCATCCAGGCCCGGGAGGGCTCCAATCGGCCATCTAAATACAGCGGACATCGATATATCTACAGTTAGTCAACTGCAGCTGGTAGGATTCGGAGTGGCTGGCCTTACTTGAGCGGTACCAAATATGCTCTCGACTCATGGGCCAATTATGCTACTAGTTAGTGTCGAATACTTCTAAGGGTTTGGTAGCATTATAGGCTGAAACGCAATCTTTGCTAGAAAACAGACATAGTACTACTACTACTACTACTACTACTACTATCTGTCTTTCCATCAGACCATACTTGAAACAGTGGAAGTGAAGACTTCATGAATAATTGCTTGTTAAGTAGCTAGGGCCTCGTCGAATTTTACCCCTCAAGTAACTATACTGACGAGGCTGGACGGAAGTCAGATGTTCCGTCAGTAAACTTATACATGAAACCCCGAGCCAGCTCGGTTGATGGTCGGAATATAGCAATAGCGTTAGAATTTGTGTCTTGAACATATCCTTCTTGTTTGAAAAACGGAAAGAAAATAGCCCTTATGCTAAATTTCATGCCTTCGCTCATACTATGTATCTGAATAGCTTCCTGATAGTCATAACGCTGCTGCGTGTCTTTCACATAATATCGTCAACGTGCCATTATGGGTAGACTAGCATGTGCATATTAGTTCACTTTCTAGATCTCATTAGATAGTGTACTTATCGATAGTGTCTACTTTATGCAAATCTTGGCTTTTAGCATCTATTCTTCATCCGAACCTAAGCGGGATGTGTGAGGTGGACGAACAGTGTAGTTCTTTCGTTGACTAGCATGTCAAATTCAAGGGTAAGGCGATGCAGTCATTATCAAAAACGTATCAAACGCTATGTTCATGATTCTAGAGCACCAAAAAGCTACATTCAATCATCATAGGCCTCTTCATAGGCTTCTTCGTACTCTTCACGGGCCTCCTCTATCTCTTCTCTGTCACTGCTGCTGACGGAAGAGCTTGAAGAAGAATTAGCTTCCCGTACAGCCTCGTCATAGTCTTCCTGGGCTTCATGAAGATCCTCGAAATTTTCGGCCCTCTCTTCTTCGCGTTCACGTTCCTCATGGTCGTCTGTGATTAAGTGTTAGCATGCACCATGGTATGTATACCTGAGCGAAAACAACAACTTACTCCAGGCATCGGCGATCAGGGCACCACCAACTAGACCTACAGCGGCACCACCGGCAGCTGCAAGAATGGCGTTTTTGTTGCTACTCTTCTTCTTCTCTTCAGCAGGGGGCTGGTATTGGCCTTGGTTGTAGTCAGGAGCACCACCGTAGCCGCCGGCAGGAGGCGGCGCACCGTAGCCAGGGGCACCAACACCTGTGCCATAGGCCGGGTAGCCACTGGGAGGTGGAGTAGCAGCATAGCCGTTGCCGTATCCACGGCTTTCAGGAGCACCGTAGTTGGGCGGGGGCAAAGGGCGTTGCCATTGCGAGATGTTGGCTACGGTGTTGACGTAGAAATAACGCGAAGTATTGTAGTCGTACAGGAAAATCCAGTCTTGCGGCAAGGGCGGAAGGCCCTGAGGCATAGGCGGTGGTGGAGGAGGAGGGGGAGTCTCCCTGTTGTAGTCCTGCTGCTGTTGGGGTGGAGGGTAATTGTTGTAGTTGGCCGGGGGTGTATAACTTTGCTGAGGATAGCCCTGTTGAGGGTAGCCTCCTTGCTGGGGATATCCGCTCTGCTGAGGATAGCCTTGAGGGGGATAGTTGTTGTAGCTACCCTGACCCTGAGGAGGATAGTCGTAACCCCGCTGCTGCTGCGCTATATATCATATACTGTTAGGAGAAGGACTAGTGGTGCTGCCATAGGAAGCAAGAGATGTACCTGGCGGGGATGACGAGTCCTTGGTATTGAGACCCTGAAACTCCTTTGCTAGATTCTTTAAAAATGACATGATGTAGATGTGTAAGTGACGAAGATGTATAGTAAGATTGAAGAAAAAAAATAAGATTCAAGAGGGCACCACCAGGCTTTTATAGTAGTGGTTAGTGGAATGACCAACTTGGCAAAAAGAAGAGGCAACTAAAACTAACTTCCTGATCAGAGCAGTCGGATTGGCGAGTGGAACTCGATGCAAGGTCGTCTGTCATTCAGTGTTATTCTTATGGGAGATAGGAGAAAGCGACACTCCTCATATAAGCGGCAACAACAACTAGGACAAAGCTCCTCAAGTCAGCTCCAGCCTGGTCAGTGCAAAACAAAAACAGGTAGGACCATAGAAAGAGCTGGCTGGTCAACTCACATGGGCCAGCTGATTACTATAGAGTCTTTGACTGGCCTGTTGTGGGACATGTGGGCGTGAGTCTTACATACCGATATCCCGTATAACCAAGGCCAAATAGCTCAGGGTAGCTTCGCAGACCCCCCTCCCCCGAAAAAAAAAAAAAAAACAGCTAAATCAAGCCTGGCTAGCTAAGAAAATGCCGTGATAGCCTATTTGATGCAGGCTAGCGCCCGTTTGATGTGCTTGTCAGACGGGAGGCAGCCCATACATGAATTAAGAGCGTACAGAATCAAAAGCACTAAAAGCTAGCTGCAACACAATATCTGACAGATTTGGGGGGGTTGAGAGGTCATTTGCGACCGAGCCATGCTAGACGGGCAATCTCTGGACATGTGAGCGTCCGGTACACAAGCTACAATTAAAGGTGACGACTGAAGTAAACAAAAAGTCTAGGAGGGCGTATTTGGTCAGACTTAACAATTCCTACTATCTATACTGCCGCTAAAGGTAAGGGCAGCTTGAACTATGTGGCACAGGTGGCCGAGGCGGATGGTGATCGTCAACACTGTAGAGACCCTGACGCTGCTGATGCTGATGTCATTTAAGGAACGACGAGAGACTAGAAGCTAGGCTTGAGTTTTTAGTATTTTGAGTTGGAGCCTAGACCTTCCAGAAACATGACTAGCAGTAGCGTTGCAGGCGCTTTTGTTTTTGCTGTAGCCACTACAAGGTGGTAACCTGAAAACTGACTTAGGGCATGGATTGGGCTGTATGCCAAAAAGAGATGCCAAGACAGATGTGAAAAGTCCAGAGATCCTATCCTGAGCTGGTTGGTATATCTGGCACTATGTACTATAAAATATGATTCAACATTGCGCTGCAGCTAGAATCGGCAGATTTATAGCTAAGCTCTTAGCTTTGATAAATGACCCTTCCCTCAAGAATTGCCCCACCTTATGCTGGGTATTCACCGCCTTCTATATATAATGTGCAGATTCTGCCGCTTTAGCGATAAGCCCGATAAGAAAAATTTCCCATATTGAGAGGCGTATTGTTAGTGCAAAAAAACAGCGCCTGGAATTGCGGGCTAGCATATCAAGAAATAAGTGACGATCTCAGTCAGTGCATGCGCCGAGTTCTCATACTTGCTATCTATAATCTCGTACCCTTTGTTTTCTTGAGACGGCCAGCTCTGTTCGAAACTTCTGCTTAGAAGTGTCTCTTCTTCACATTCACAAACATGGTTAAGTCATATTTGTAAGTTAGCTTCCAACTACCATGCCCACATAGAGATTGTGCATGCGCTCTGGTCACTAATCTCCATGTATTCTCCTGTGCAGGAAGTTTGAGCATTCCAAGTCCTTTGGTATAGTCTTAGCTGCTCACTCCAACCTTGTATGGTCTCCCAACAGCCTGGGCACCGGTGCTGGCCTGGCCACTACCGGTGCCAATGAAGAGGTGCTCTGCTGGGACATCAAGAAAGGCGAGCTGGTGAACCGCTGGAGAGACGATAAATGCACTGCCCCCGTGACGGCGATCGCCCAGTCTCAGACCGACCCCGACATCTTTGCTGTTGGCTACGACGATGGAACTATCCGTCTGTGGGATAGCAAGATCGCTACTACCATTGTTAGCTTTAACGGCCACCGTTCCGGCATCACGACCCTCGTGTTCGATAAATCTGGTGTGCGTCTCGCCTCCGGCTCCAAGGATACCGATATCATTGTTTGGGATCTTGTAGCTGAAGTTGGTCAGTTCAAACTGCGTGGCCACAAAGACCAGATCACCGGCTTGCGCTTTGTCGAGCCCGATGCCACCGTTCAAGACGAAGAGAACCCGGAAAGCAGTATGGCTATTGATACAGAGACCCAGGCTGACGGCTTCCTTCTGTCTACTGGTAAGGACTCTCTGATCAAGCTATGGGATCTTTCATCGCGCTACTGTATCGAAACACATATTGCTCAGACCAACGGCGAGTGCTGGGCGCTTGGTATGTCTCCTGACTGCAGCGCTACTATAACCGCAGGCAATGATGGTGAACTCAAGGTGTGGTCGCTAGATATTGCACTGCTGATTGAGTCAACGAAGCGCGTCGACATGGACCCTTCTACCAAATTTCTCACTGACCGGGGCACTCTCCACCGCTCCTCCAAGGACCGCGCGCTTGCTGTGATATACCACCCGCGCCGCGAATACTTTGCCGTCCATGGTTCCGATAAAAATGTGGAAATTTGGCGCGAGCGTAGCGAGGCTGAAATCAAGAAATCTCTGATCCGTAAGCGTAAGCGGCGGCGGGAGAAGCTTGCTAAGGAAGGCAAGGCTGCCGAGATCACCGAGGCTGATGGCGATAACGCCCCCGTCAACATGGCTGATGCTGACATCTCAGACATTTTTGCTTCATTTGTCATTATCAGAACAAATGGAAAGGTGCGGTCGGTAGCTTGGGCCCTAAACAAGGGTGTCAAAGATATGCAACTGGTCGTTGGCATGACGAACAACCAAATCGAGCTGTACAATATTCCTACCAAAGAGCAGGCTGCCAAGGCCAAAAACGAAGAACTTTCCGAGTACACGAAGACCCAGAGTGTAGAACTGCCGGGACACAGAGCTGATGTGCGTACTGTTGCGCTTAGCAGCGATGACAAGATGCTGGCAACGGCGTCGAATGGTAGCTTGAAGATCTGGAACGTCAAGACTTCTTCTTGCATTCGCACTTTTGAGTGTGGCTACGCACTATGCTGTGCCTTCCTTCCCGGAGACAAGGTCGTCATCGTTGGTACTAAGACCGGTGAACTACAAATGTTTGATGTTGCCTCAGCTACTGTTATCGAGAACTTGACAGCTCACGAAGGTGCCATCTGGTCGCTCCAGGTGCATCCAGATGGCAAGTCTGTTGTCACAGGAAGCGCGGATAAGTCAGTCAAGTTCTGGAACTTCAAGATTGTACAGGAGACCGTCCTTGGTACTACCCGCACTACACCTAGACTCAAGCTCGTCCAATCTCGCATCATGAAGGTTTCTGACGATATATTGTGTGTGAAATTTTCTCCAGATTCTAAATATCTAGCTCTTGCCCTACTTGACAACACTGTCAAAGTATTCTTTGTCGACAGTCTTAAGCTCTACCTTAACCTCTACGGCCACAACCTGCCTGTACTTGATATGGACATTTCATATGACAGCAAACTTATTGTGACGTCGTCTGCCGATAAGAAGATCCGTATATGGGGTCTTGATTTCGGCGATTGCCATAAGGCTCTCCACGGCCATCAAGATAGCATTCTGAAGGTTGGCTTTGTCCCACACAATGCTGACGGCAACGGCCATCAGTTCTTTAGCTGTGGAAAGGACCGTGTGATCAAGTACTGGGACGGCGACAAATTTGAGCAGATCCAGCGTCTTGATGGACACCACAGTGAGGTATGGGCTCTTGCCGTCAGTCACGGTGGTCAGTTTCTAGTCACTGCTTCCCACGACAAGAGCATCCGCATCTGGAACGAGACTGACGAGCAAATCTTCCTTGAGGAAGAACGCGAGAAGGAGATTGAAGAGCTATATGAGAGCACTCTGACTACATCCCTGGAAAAGGATGATGACGAGAATGAGCAAAATGCCGAGGTTGGTGCTGCTACCAAGCAGACTGTAGAGACCTTGATGGCCGGTGAACGCATCACTGAGGCCCTAGAAATGGGTATGGAGGATCTAATGCTACTTAAGGAATGGGAAGATGCCAAGTTTGCAGATCCACGTGCCGCAGCACCACAGCGAAATATGGTATATCTTGCCTTTGGCAACATCAGCGCCGAGCAACACGTATTGAATACTCTCCAAAAGATAAAGGCAGCTGCTTTACCAGACGCTCTCCTCATACTTCCGTTTGCTACTCTCCCTGCCCTCTTCACCTTCCTCGACATCTTCGCACAGCGCAGCATGAACATCCCCCTCACATGCCGCATCCTATTCTTCATGTTGAAGACGCACCATCGCCAAATCGTGGCGAACCGCACCATGAAGGCTATGATGGACGGCATTAGAACGCATTTACGCCAGGCGCTTAAAACACAAAAGGATGAGATGGGCTTCAATATCGCGGCGCTGAAGGTCATTAGCCTGCAGCTGGACGAGCATAGCATCAAGGATTACGTTGACGAGAACTGGGATAAGTATAAGGAGGACAATGTGCGCAAGCGGACGTTTGTGCAAGTTGCTTAGATACGATTTGTTGTGCAAGTGTGTTAGAGTTGAGTTTATATCAGGTGCATCATGCGAAATGTGCCATATTAGTGGGATAATCTCTATTGTTACTGTTTCTATTCGCTGTGTTGGTATTTGAACGGCTTTTTATTTTATTTTCTGCATTGCATGGGATTGATTTTGGAGTTGATAGAAATATCCAGTTGAATCAAAAAGTTATATTCTATAAATATGAACGCAAGCTACAAAATCTCACTCACACTGGACCCTCGTGATCATTGTACGTTACAGCTGGAACATAGCGGATGATTGTCGGCTAATCAACCCCACTATACTGTCTGCTCACAGTTGCCACAGGACTAACTGAGCCCACTATCGCAAAGCCTAGCCTTGAGTCCATCCTCTAGAAAGCAAGCTTTTTGACGTTGTAGCCACAATATTCGATGTACAGCCTTACTCTGATTAGCCCATGACACTAATAATATCCACTACATTATCTACATCGTTATATCATTACTTTTTATATACCAACCACAAGTCATCTGTTGGCATCGCAGTCCAAAATAAGGGCATCTACTCTTCGCTTCTTAATCTCTGCCGTCTCATCCTCAGTCCATTATCACGATGCTTTTCTTCAGGTAGATTCTCTCACCCGTTGCTGCACGACTAGACAGGAAGAACCTAGCAGTTAACAGCTTTCTAGTTTCTTCAAGACTCTGATTGACCACGAAGTCACCGTAGAGCTCAAGAACGATATACAGATTCGCGGCACTCTCAAGAGCGTGGACCAGTACCTGAACATCAAGCTAGAGAACATCTCTGTTGTCAATGAGCTCAAGTATCCTCACTTGGTATGCTTCTCACAATGAGTCGATAATGAAGACATGTGCTGCCATCTTGAAAATATGCTAATATTGGTATACAGAGCTCTGTTAAGAATGTCTTCATTCGTGGTTCTGTGGTGCGTTACGTCCATCTAACACCCAGCGACGTTGACGTTCCTTTGCTGGAGGATGCCACAAGAAGAGGTAGGCCATCTCTCTAATATCCTCAGTAGATATATATATGCCTACAATACACTAACTATTCTATAGAGGCTGCTTCTCAGCGGGAAAAGGCGAGATAAAGAAGCTAGCTGTACTGTTGAGCGAAAAGCAAAGCATTCTGAGAGATACGAAAATCATGACCATCACCACCTTTACCCCCTATGCATTGAATGTCAAGTAACATATATTCAAGCGGCGTTGCTTATAAGAGAATCCCGTCCTTTTTGGGCAAGACTATTTCCTTTTTTTGTTTCATTTCTTAATTCAGAATACTTGGGATAGAAACGTCCCGTATTGTCAAGGCAGTGCTCTCTATACATATATAAACGGTGAGGTGATACTAACTTCTAATCTGACGCATGAAGAGATTTATATTTTCTTTGTATTTACCACCATGCACCACCTCCATTTCCAGGCTTTCCATTCCATAAGACAACATCTTTTCTAGTAGCCTCATCACCCTCTAATGCAGTAATAAGACCGCCTCTCCGTCTCTCCGCGATCCAACGATCCGTCCAGCCTTTCATCTTCTTCCGCGAAGCATCACTACCAACATTAACTGTCGGGACAATACGATCGATGTGAAGCGACATAACAAACAGCGCCAACTCGCGGAAACTACTGTGCTCGCTATACGGAACACCCAAACACAGTGCTGTTTTGGTACCACCACGTGCCGCAGACATATCCTCCTTCTTAAACCGCGCGCGCCAGTAAGGATTGTGCAGAAGCTGCGCGGTAGGTACTTGGCCCGGCTGGGCATTTAAAGGTGGCCGTGCGCTTCCTGCCGTGGCATGTGGCCGATATGTCCATCCAGACGGACGAAAAGCTACGACTCGCGAAAAATGCGTGCCGTAATTGCGTCGATACTCGTCGATGACATCAGGGCGAATCTCGCCTAGTGCCTGGAGATGAACTTGGGCAGCGAGCGGATCCGTGGTAAGCAAGGCAGTCAGCTCGGGGTCGTCTAACACCTTGCATATGGCAAGCTTGCGTGCTGGGGCAAAGATCTTGGTGTTCATGGCTTTGGCAATTCCAACGCAAACGCGCTCTTTGCCGATAGAATATGTGCCGCAGATAACAAGTAGTTTCTTCTTGGATGCGGTAGAAGGCAGTGTCATTTGAGTAGTTTCGGGTTTCGGGGCAAAGAACTTGCCGGTGGCAGCGCTTTTCTTTTCTTTATTTCCCTTTTGAAGTCGGTCCCAGGTCTTGCATGGTGTATCAGGATCTGCGGATATTTCGACGCATAGCTCAGAACAGGCCGTTATGACGTCCATTTGAGGCGGAAAAGCATAGCGAGGATCTAGATATGTCGTATCTAGATAGCATACGTCTATCTTCTGTTGTCGCGATTTCCCTGATACTGCATCAATAACCTCGGGCCGTAGAAGCGGGTGTGTGACATGATCCGAGCAAGCTCTGAAGTCGCCGCAATGAAGAATACGCGTGGCTTTTACTGTAGCCCCGGACCCCATCTTCCTTTCAAATAGAAATAGGGAACTTCCAGGACAATGATTCGCTGAGATCATGGTAACAGTTGCACCGTCAGTACCGGGGACTTCGAAGGGACTGTTCCAGTCCAACTCGAACACCCACTTGGCAGCAACCCGCAACTGCTTCTTTATTAACGTACCGGTCACCTTGCTACAATAAATTGGGCCATGGCACCAAGTAGAACTGAGACCAATGTAGTGGTCGCTGTGGAAGTGGCTAAGAAAATAGGCCTTGCAGCCCTGGACGGCACCATAGCGGAACGCGTCGACGCAGATAGAGAACCCAGGCATGATTTTGTAAAACGGACATGTTCGTGTATGTGCCGGCTTACCTTTGGATGAATGGGCCTGTTCTGCAGCCTCAGACCAGGCGTTGTTCTCGGCACGCGCAGACATAAGCTTGTTAAAGGCAGATACAGCGGGAGCGACAGTTTGCACAGCTAGAGCAAAGGGATTGGCCTGTCCAGGCCGGGGGAGGGCGGCCTTAGCGGCTAGAGAAGTTTTAGGTTTGAATAAAGGGGCCACATTCGATAGAGTCGGCGACGGACTTGATGCTAAAGGTTTCATGATAGCCGGGTCGGTCTTTGGTCCAGTAGGAAGTGGCGTAGGGTTGCCATCTAAACATGAGTTAACATGACGAGTTGCTTCATCGGTTGATGCGAATTCAAGCGATCCCGAGCATATTGGACACAATGATGCCTCGACATCTGGGCGAATGTGGAAATCATCGTCGATGGGCGGAAGTTCGATGCCATCTTCAGCAGCCTCTAGGCGGTCTTGTTCACGGATGGCAAGCATAGCCTCGTACTCTTCTTCTGTTAGCGCCATAGCATCTTCTTGAAGCAGGAGATCGTTATCTTCAAGGACGTCTTCTCCGACTGGTACTGAAGCATGATTCTCTATTTTCACAATAGTCGTTGGAGCATGTTGGGTTGATGGTGACCGGGGTCGATTCATAAGTTCTTCTATGATTTCCGACTCGCCCGGAATGAAGGGTTTTACCGGCGAATAGCTCAGTGGTTCCACCTCAGTTATAGGGCGCCCAGAGAAGCCTTCGTTGTCGGTGTCACCATCAGAGTCGTCTAGGACAAAGCCGCCTATCCTACTTGCACCCCTACTAGGCGATGATCTGATCAGGGAGGCTGAAACTTGATGATCCTGCGGCGGAAGCTCAAGTTTTGGCAAACATATATCTTGGTCCGCGCCCTGTAATTCCGGGCGGGGACTTAGTTTACGGCGCTTCATAGGCGAATCAGACTCGTTGTAACGAGACTCGTCGGCCGCCACATCTACTGGCTGGGTTTCTTTTTCGCTGTTGCCGGCATTCAGGGCCGACAACGTCTTTTTATCCTCGGATATGAATAGGACATCTTGATCGATCTTCTTGAAGAAGGAGAGGATCGTCGTAGTGGACTTTGCCTTCTTCTTTTCCTTTGCAGCTTCGACTTCTTCGGGCGTAAGCTTGGTAAAAGAGAGTTTTGTTTGAGCAGGTTTATTTTTCTTCTTGCTGAAATTAGACTTCTCACTCATTCTATAGATATGGGAGGACGTGTAATAAACAAAATGATAGTTTGGAAATTATAGGTTGTAGAGTTAGTGTCCATGTGTAGATGTTTAGGATTATGCACGTGAATTAGTTACAGAAATATTGAATGCCAGTCTTTGGAGACACGCCAAACGCGAGCATCAATCAAAATTACAATTGATGTGCTTACATAAGCATGTCTGCACTATCCTCAGTTATATACCCGGGTCCACTTTGAAGGCCCCATATTACCGCTATTACCAAGGAAAACAAGCCGTCACCGTAGGAAAATACCCTCCAGCTTGGATCTTTCCGTTCGTTGGGAAAGAGAGCACAGTAAAACTAACAAATGAACTAAAATAAATTAGTAAACAGATAGCACCAATTACTTCTTCGTACGGAAGCGGCGGCGTGGAAAGGATGTGGTTAGTACTATTGACCTTCCTTTTTTGGGCTCAGTGCGAGCGGTACTGCCGTAGCCTTCTGGCAGCTAGAAACCACCTGATGATTTGGAGATACTGTTCTAGATTGTCTAAAGCATCGTAGAGAGAAATTTCGTCTCCCCCAAAGAGGAGGGAGTTCGTCCCTGTTTTACAATTCGCTGTTCAGGATGATGTGGGCTGCAGTCTCCTCCGTCATCAGTCAAATATGTCCTGACCTCACTTGCACTAGGCATGATACCTCGTGTCGTGTGAGATAAGCCCATATATTTTCGACGTCTCTTGGTCTTCTTTGATGATTGTCTTTTTTTCACGTAGGTTAGCCCATTCTCTCTTGGCACTCTCTCGCCGAAATTCCATCTGTCCATCCTGCCCACTATGCCATGGAGTTGGTTAGGTTCTCTCCCCTTCTTTCCCATAGCTCTTTGCCTTCGCGATCGGGCATTTGTTTCTCCCTCATGCATTAGCCATATGTCGCCTTCTCCAGTAACTCGTTCTTCGAACCTCGCTGCCCTCTCCGCAAGTTCAAGGTTCATGTTTATTGGCATGCAATGAGATTCCACTTCCAACACCTTGACTAACGTCGATCGATATGCTCCTATAACAATTCTCAGGTACTTGTTTTGCTCTGTATCTAATGATTAAACCAGTGCCTCGTCCTTTGCGGCTACCTAGAGTGTTTTCTTTCGTTACGAAAGCTAATGCCGCATACGTCATTACACTTGACCTCCGGGTCTTCAGCTTCGTCACAATGTAGTTTCAGTGTGTCCTGAAGTCGAGTTATTGTGTAGATGTCAAAGAATAGCGAGTATGCATCCTCATGTTCTTCGAACGTTCTTTGAGATGCCAGTCCATTAAATACTCTGATCCAGTGACCTTACACGTGGTGTCCCCATTTTGGGGTACTATTTGGATAGATTATGTCCTTTCAAAGTATACGGCAGCCTCCCAGGGCGTGCTCCACAGCCAACTGTCCGGGGCCCTCCCCAAATGCTCATCTACAGACCCTGTGGCGTGTATCATACATGACATTGAGGACCCATGGTCAGATAAAAAGGTTAATCACACTACTTACAGTGGATGTGAAAGTAGGGAGTAGTCGGGTTTCACTTATTCAGTGGATGCTTATCATAAACAAAAGGTTCAAATGATCTTGTAGTAAAGTCAGTTTATAGTGTGTGTATTGACAAATACTAGTAATATCCCAATAATTTTATAATTTCTATATATTTCAAATTGATGTAGTATATATCGAATTGGTATAAAGTGAGCGAAGAATATAGTCTATAAAAGCATTATAGTTAACTAATTCTTCCGATGCTTCACACACTCATCTTCCACAAGCGACAAGTCCAGTTTTTTTGTGTATCACTCACTTAGCCTTTAAGAGTTCTGGCTAAGCTTTTCTAGCAGCTTGACAGCTAGTCAACAAGTTTTATTGCCAGATGGGGCTTTTGAGCAGCTAAAAACAAAACTCACAAACAACACGACCAAAGCCGCGAACGTGATATCTAATGTATACGCCGTTTCCCTAGCTGAAGTTAGCAGATGAAAGAAGTGTAGCTCCTAGAGGGCCGCAGATGGATCGAAGTGGCCTTTGGGACAAAGGCCAGAGTCATTGAGAAGGATAGAAAATCAAAGTCCTCATCATGAGTATCCTCGCAACCAGACAATTAAACAATACTATTCACTTGATGAATAGTATCATTAGTGCAGGTCAGTGCCCTGAGGCCTAAGAACTTCAGCACCATGCTTCTATCCGGAAGCATCCGGTACCTTCGAATTGTGTTCTGACTTTTGCTTGGATCACCAAGAGTTGCTAAGCCTCCTTTTCTCCTACTCTCCATCTCTGAAGTCAGGGATCCGGAGCAACAATGACTTGGTGTTTCTTTTCGTTGAAAAGGTGGGTTACAGATTATGCGGCGCCTAGGCAGTCGTGGGGCGCATCATAAATTTTTGATTTTGGTTTGAGCCATTGGAAAGGTTCCATGATCTTTTACAAAAGCGCGGTAAGATTTTCCCTAAACGAAGATCACCGGAAGAGATTATCTCGTCAGAGTTTACATATGATCGAGTAATGAGTAATTTTTTCTTCGAAGATGTTGTCTCCAGATGAAAGATTTTTTCGGTCGTGTTTCTTTTGGCTCAGTTCGAGCGGGCTCTGGCTTATGTAAGCACATCTGATTCGTAGAAAATGTTGGGCCCAGCCAGCCCGCTTGCACACCCTGTACTGATATAAGCTATCTGTAGAGCTTACATAGTAGTGCAGCCAAAGAGAGATTCTGACAGTAGCATTTGTGGAACCATTCGACCAAAATAATTCACTTCCACTGTTGAAACGAAACCTCCGTGAGCAGCCTTGTAATCCTAGCCTCTACAGTTTCCGCCGCAACATCAAAGCTCAATCCGAACCTCAACCCGACACATTATTGCGATTTGTCGCCCGACAGCACCTCTAGTTACTTCGTATTGAATATACTGATACAATGGAGCGGAGTCCTATAGAGCAGTATCTTCGCAAACTGCGCCAGATGGCTCAGTCCCAGTCTGGACGCCGTGGCGGTGGCTTTCCCAGTGGCCCCAAGCCACCTGGTGCCGGTTTGATTGCCGGCTCTCTCCTCGCCTTCGCTGGCTCTTATGCCTTCTACAACGCCCTATTCAACGTGGATGGTGGTCACCGTGCCATTAAGTACACCAGACTCGGTGGTGTGAGCAAGCAAATCTACACTGAGGGTATATACAGTCCACGGTCCATAACTTATCTTGAACGACATGGGCCCCAAATACTAATAATTGTGCTTCTCGCAGGTACTCATGTCATGATTCCGTGGTTCGAAACCCCCATCGTCTTTGACGTCCGCGCCAAGCCGCGCAATGTTGCTTCATTGACCGGTACCAAGGATCTCCAGATGGTGAACATCACCTGCCGTGTACTGTCACGGCCCGAGGTCAATGCTTTGCCGCAGATCTACCGTACGCTCGGCGTCGACTACGACGAGCGTGTGTTACCCTCCATTGTTAACGAAGTGCTGAAGAGCGTGGTTGCCCAGTTCAATGCCAGCCAATTGATCACCCAGCGTGAAATGGTCGCCAGACTGGTCCGTGAGAATCTGGCTAAGCGTGCGGCGCGGTTCAACATCTCCGTTGACGATGTGTCCCTGACTGTAAGTTCATATGCCACCATTACATTCTCAATACAGCGGCAAAAAAAAAAGCTGACATATTGCGTTCTAGCACCTTGCTTTCTCACCCGAATTTACTGCCGCCGTTGAGGCCAAGCAGGTTGCTCAGCAGGAAGCCCAGCGCGCTGCTTTCGTCGTTGACAAGGCTCGCCAGGAAAAACAGGCCATGGTTGTCAAGGCCCAGGGTGAGGCCCGTTCCGCCGAACTGATCGGCGAGGCTGTCAAGAAGAGCAAGGCCTACCTCGAGCTAAAGAAGATTGAGAATGCTCGCCTTATTGCCCACTTGATACAGGAGGGCGGTGGCCGCAATAAGCTTCTGCTCGACTCTGAGGGACTAGGCCTGAACGTCTTTGATGATAAATAAGCAAAGTGTCTATTTGCTTTCTACTATGAACTGAAGATACCAGATATGGAACATAGAAGATAAGGAGCCTTAAGGATGATTGATTACATCCATGTACTACTACTACTATCATCATGTTGGGGCGATTGCTGATGAGTCGCTGGGGAGTCTGAACGGCTACGGAAATCTCCATTGTATTCTACTGATAGCCAATACTTTTTATATATCATTTGATTGAAACGTCTCCCCTTTTCTTGCAATATACAGAATTATCATGACCATCCCTAAGGCCAAAAAATAATGTAAAATTGGCTTTCAATATGCTATCTAACCGTTGCGACGCCAGCTTCATAATGCCCCGCAATCCCGCCAAAGTCGAGCTTTTGATACGTGCCAACCCTGTTTTTTTTTTTTACAGGTATAGCTATAGGGTTATATGCGTGAACTGCAGCTTACTGCTTAATTCCATTGTATTGGTCTAGCGATCATCAAGTTGTATTCATACTTCAAATTGACGAAAAGACCGGCCGCACCTCATTTGCTATTTCCTGTTTTTCTTCATTGTCGCTTGCGAATCGACGAGCTATATAGCATTTTACTTCCACTTCTACAAAAAGCGACACGCCAAATAGTGATTCACCATGCTCATCAAGTAACGTCCTGCCCCCTTCGCTGTGCGACGAATCACGCAGAGCACAGCGACTTATAGACCCGCAACCTTGCCGACTATTTATGCAATATCTAGAGGCTCGACTAACGATATGCAACAACAGGATTCGTACCCTCACTGGCAAGGAGATCGAGCTCAACATCGAGCCCCAATACAAGGCACGTTTGACGCCGTCCACTAGCATCACAACTCTATCACAACCTTCTAGATGCACAGTACCGAAATATCGACGCCTCACGAGAGACCATTGCCCGATGCAACGCAGATTTTCGATATACTAACATATCACGTCTGTTACAGATCATCCAGATCAAGGAGCTCGTCGAAGAGAAGGAAGGCATTCCACCTGCCCAACAACGCCTAATTTTCGGCGGCAAGCAAATGTACGCACTTTCTTCTATCTTGCTATGGCTTTGATATTCCCACTACTTGTATTATCGAGGACTATAGGCTATGAATAGCATACTAATGGCCTTTATCTTTTTTCACATCTTTTAGGACCGACGACAAGACCGCGAAAGAATACAACCTGAACCCTGGCGAGACATTGCATTTGGTTCTAGCCCTTCGTGGAGGACACTAAAGAAATGCTGATATACCGTGTTTATGAGATATTTTACAAATATCTATCGCCTATGAATATATGAAATACACTACTATCTATATACGTGTATACAGCGACACGAACGTTTGTAACGAGGAGGACAGACACAACGGGTCGGGGTTTCTAGTCTGTGATGCCGCCCGGAAGAGGTTTCCCCCGGGACTAGAAAAGTTTACGAAAACACGAACAGTCAGTCTAAATAAGTCTTACAGCAGCAATAATAAGCTCACATATAAGTTCAGACGTGCAATCGGGTGGTGCTGTGGTGAGGCTTCATAACATGCTGTTTCTGTCTTGGCTGTATAAGTCTGAGCCGTATATACGAACCAGCCAATGTGATTATTGTAGTAACATATGGCTAAGGTTATATTTATTGTACTATACAATAGGCCCCAGGAGTTTTGGGCTCTGCTTCGTATGTCAGAAGCTTGAGTAGCTAGCTAGCTTGCAGGTAGCCATCTTGTCCAGGTTTTCTACCTGGCAGGGTAGTCTTGTACACTTAAAATTATATCAAATCAAAAAAAAGAACTATGTGTACACAGGTATGTATATCATCAAAAGCTATGCTACTATACTCTTACTAGATCTGTTACAAGGCACCTCAGCTGTGAATAGGGTTATAAACAAGGCTACAAAACCCTCAATGTTATTATCCACTACTAAGTAGATCTTCTTAATCTCAAATTTTGAACACAAGCACATTATGTTTGTGAGCGCAGGCAGAGCCATTCGGTCTTCATGCTATTCTGTTGGCTGTGGCCTAAGCGAATGGCTAAATAATGGCGACTTTCTCTTGTAATTGGCAATGGCTGCCTTGTCCGCTAGCCCACGCGTAACTAAACAGATGACCCTCAGCTACGTTATTTTATATATGGAACTATTAGGAGCTTTGAAGCTCTGTTGGACAATAAAGTTGAGTCACTGGTGGCAATAGTGAAGCATCAAGTTATTTAATGCCTTCATCAAGAGGTTGAAACAAGGCGGTGGAATTGATAAACTTTTGAGTGAAGCTGTAAGAAAGATGTTTGTTTCTTCTAGTAAGCAGTTATAGTTATGAAAACCATTTTTTTAAGTAGCAAATCCAAATTCCCTTTTATAATAATAGATCTCCGAGTTTAGAACTATTTGCATGGAAAAACACGAGTACAGCAGAGATTATAACCATAGCTCTGCTATAACACAACCCTTAGATAACTATAACCATGCTTTACTGTGTTTGTTAGAATGATAGCATCTGAATAGTGTGCTTCACAGTACATCTGATATCATTCGTCAAAAGTACAAATAATAGTCGAACAGTACGAATCAAGTGTATAGCAAAAAATGGATTTGTGGTAATAGGTCTGGCAACAACCCCAAAGGGCTCCGGGACGGCGGTGACGCGGGCGGCGCGACTGACGGCCAACACGCTGTACTTGAAAAGACTGCCGGCTGCATGGCGCGGCTTGAAAACTCCACTCACAGCATGGCTCTTGCTCATTGCCAGCTTTGGTGCAAAAGAGTTAGCACCCTTGCTGCGGGTGCTAGAGATGAAGGCGGTATCCTTAAGGATCCTGTTCATTGCCTTCAGATTCTTCGTATTCGGCTTGGCAGACAGGTTAGGAGCTATCTTCCGGCTTTTGGGGACACCAGACATCAGGGGAGAGAAGGACTGCTGGCGGCCCACGTAGTTCCTGACCACATTTTCCGACTTGATAGAGCCAATAGGAAAGATGGTGGCTGATACGCGGACCTCATCCTCCCGCTGGAAACTATGATCAAATTTCCGCAAAGGCCTGGTCCTTGCGTAGAGTGTCAGCCCTGGCGAGTGATTCAACTCGCGGACCAGGCGTGGAAACTGGCGCTGGATCAACACCTCCTATACGTGCGAGACGACAGGCTCTGGGATGTTCCGGCAGGACTTCAATACGCTATAGAAGTACCCACCATCAGGCACTACAGCCGCGATAACGTAGACCGCGTTTTGGTATATAGGCTCTTAGCCTAAAGACTTGTCGGTCTCAGCGTGATGCTTACCGATCTCGGCGCACTTGGAAGTCATTGAAGTTCCAAACATATCTGAGCTAGACGAAAGGTAAAGCTTAAATAAAGCGAGCGAGTGATACTCAGCAACCGATTAGGTAATTGGAATTGGATGGACTCTAAATAATGTCTGATGATATCAAGACGCTTTAGCCAAACTCCCGTAATGAGATGCTCGAATTTAGTTTGCAAGAATAGTCACAAGCTAAAGTGGGTCGATTTGATGATGTCATAAGTATATCGTAAAAGGGGGACAGTAGCAAAGTAGAAGATCGATAAAGAGTGAAAGGAAGAAAAGTCGGAAAGGTAGAGTGAAGGCGTAAAAAATCCAAGTAAAGGTGCTTCAGATTAGGATGAAGGTGTAGAAGAGTAAAGAGTAAGGTGAAGGTATAGCAGAGTAGGACAAAGTATGGTAAAAATTAGAAGGCTGGAAGGATAAGAGATATAATGAAAGAATACTAACACGTTATATCAGATCGCAGATAGTCAAGACAATCAAGTTGTAGGTTTGCAAAGGAAACATTGGCTTGAGTAATGGCAAAAAGTATCATCGAGAAAATGGGTTATCGCCTGCTTTTTTTGTCAGTAAGGAAGTCCTATAAACCAGAAGTCATATGCTTATGAAGGTGATCGAGCTAACTATTAGAGTCTTAGTCAGTGACCAAATTCAATAGAACATGGCGAGCTAGTAGATTACTGCAAGAAATAGGCCTTTCGAGTTTACTATAGTTTGTTTGGGACAGGTGGCGGTTTGTTGACATCTGGCGCTGTATCTGATTCGCATAAGATAGCAAATAGGTACTCGCGCCATTGAGGCCATTCTAACAAGAAGTTGATAGTTGCTTGCATAGTGCCCGTGAGGGGCAACAAACCACAAGCTTAGGCAGCGTAGGGTGTTTATAGATTATCTACTTGCTAGCCTAGCATCATGCTACGTTAGCGACGTGGACAAAGGCTATATAGCATATACTCTCTGAGTGTCTTCTGAGAATACTCGTATGCGCATTGGCCAATTTTAAACACCAAGACGGACAACAGTCTAGGTTTAGAACTTAGAGATATTAGGAAGGACAGTGGCCTGAGCATCCAACGCTGTTGTAAGCACAAGACATCAAGTAACTAAAGATTTGGTATGTACATGCCAATATATATATATATATATATATTTAATCAATAATCTTATTCAGTTTCAAAAACTATGAGGGTATTTATACTCTGCGTAGACTAACATATTGCTATCTCAGTCTACTCTCGCAAGAATTTTTATGCTGAGCTGAACTTTCTTGAAAAGTTCAATTTCAAAATCTATCATCACTGTGCAAGTGACAAGATGGAAGTCGAGGCAACAGTCGCGATATACCACATGACGACATTACAGTCATAACAACTAAAAAGTCAAGAACACAAGCAAACATGATTAGGTCGATGGTTGCGATGTGCCTACTAATCGTTATAATGGAAATCTGATGTTTATCTACCAAAAGGATGCTAACCAGATGTTGAGAATTACTTATATCTTGCTTTTCGAGATTTCCATTTTAGGGTATGACATTTCTGGCAAGCGACGTCGTTAAGTCTCAAGTTTTGATTGGACAGGAAACTTACTAGCATCTAAGTTTATTAATAAGTAGGATCCTGGTTAGGCAAAGCGGGACAAATTCGGGTGAATTCTAACAGTGACAGGCAACTAGTTACAATCGAGCCTAAAGTGCTATCGCGTCTCGACAGCCTTAGTTAGCATCTCAATGAACCTTTGAGGTAGAATTAATTCGTTGCCACCTCAAAGATATTCTGTCGCGCTCAATTTCGAAAATTAGTTTGCCACCAGTAACCGTCCTTGCCTGCGATCAAGGCCTTAAACCAATCCCATTGATTCATCATTAGCCTGTCGCTGTCGGTCACCCAATCGAAATAGATACCGGCGCAAAGTCACCGATATATCCTGTTTATCCTCTCTCGCGACAATTAGAATCGTCGCCACATCGAACTTCGACGAAGCTTCACAATGGCCGAAGCTCCCATCAAGGCCGACCCTGATGCACCTTCTGGCCTAGGCGTAGTGGACGATGATATCTACGAAGATGCCGGCGACTTGGAATTCTATTCGGACGGCCCCAATGCGGCTACCCACGGCAATATGTATCTCTTCCGTGTCGGAAAATCACTGTTCGATGCCTGGTCGAAGCTCGATGATGACCAAGAGATAACTATCGGCCATATTCGCCAATGGTACCAGCCCCAAGAAGACGGCACACCGGGCCGCCCACAGATGAAGTTTCTCATATCTGATACAATCCCGGGCCATCAAGCGATTCCAAAAGAGTATAACCTCAACATCAGCACTGGCGTGGACAACACATTCCTCTTTAGCGAGTCTGATCTGGAAGGCTTCAAGGCCAAATCTGGTGGCAGAAACCCTGCGGCAACTGAGGGCATCCCATTTTCGATTCTAAAGCCAAAGCCAGAGAAGGTGGACAAGCCAAAGTTCAACAGGCACCGCAAGTTCGTTCCATTCTATCGCAAGGCTATTCCCAGTATGTCACATATTTCCCTCTCTCAATCAGTGTATCGTCGAAGTGTACGAGTGTAGAGCTAACGAACGATGTACTTAAATAGAGAAGACGTCAGTCGTGGGCAAGGTATCTTATGATCTTACCTGCTCACCAGCGAATCCGGAAGAGCAAAAATACTTGCTGGCTATGCACGCTCACGAAACCGGAAAGACTACCAAGGTCGAGATCATCAACAAGCGCCAGGGCGAGGTTGTCAACATCGGTACTAGCCGTGCCGCCAACTGGGAAACTAACTTCATTGTACGTTTAACTCTGATGGGAAAGATGGCAATATATCATATCCTTTGATTTGTGATCTATGATGGCCGTCAAAAATGCTAACTACTACCTACAGAAAGCACCTGCAAAGCCTGTCAAGACCAAGGGCCAAGATCTCAAAGCCGCTCGTATTCCAGAGAACGAGCTGCTGGATCTTCTCTTCAATGCTTTCGAGCGCTTCCAGTATTGGTCTATGAAGACGCTACGTCACGACACTCAGCAACCAGAGGCGTACTTGCGTACAGTTCTGGACAAAATTGCCATTTTAAACAAGACTGGCCGTTTTGCAAACTTGTGGTCACTGCGCCCTGAAAATGTTCGTAACTCCTCAAAGGCCGAGGAAATGGCGCCAGAAATCGAAGGTGACGATGATGATGATATGCAGATGGAAGACGTCCTTTAGACATGATGAAACTATTCATTATGGTAATCTCTCGTATATCTCCTTTTGTAATTTCCCCCTAATATCATGCTTTGTTTTGTTCCCTTTTGCTATCTGATTTCACATATATCGGAGTTTAGGCGTCTGGTCACAAGCATAACTTACTTTGAAGGTATGGCTCAAAGTAGACTGATTACTATTAAAAAAAAACCTGGATATTGCTACTGTGCGACACTTGAAGATGTATTTATATTTGTTATTATTACAATTCAACTTGCACAGCTTAGCCTTTTATCTTCCAATGACTTAGAGCTTGCGACCAACGAGCTATATAATTGACCTTGATTGAATCCATATGGTCGTCCTTTTCGCCCTCGCTGATATTACAATATCGGACGAGTTTTTTTATTAGTGTATCCGCCTTCCTGGACCTTGAAGTGATATTGTCAAGACTCTCCGCATCTTCTAGATTATCTCGCCAGTCAACAACGAAGCCAATGACCTCGGCAAGTACCAGTAAGTCGGTTTCAGAATCGCCATAGTATACAACCTGTCCAGCGCTGTAATTTCTGGAAGCTATTATTTCTCTTAGCACGCGAAGCTTATCTCCTGCTACATGCAAACCACCAACGATTTGGCCATCCTCTGTAATGTCATTACAAAAAAGACGGAATGGGCGGTCGGGTGTTTCGCTGAAGTTACCCACGGCTGAAAGCACACCTTTGATAAAATCAGAAGACCAGTTCACAGACAAAAAGGCAAGCTCGGCGTCCGCACGGTTGTAGATATCTCTTAGAACATCTACGCAATACTTGGAAATATGTACTTTATCTTTTGGGACACTAAGGCCAACATTATAGAATGAGAGTGGTAGAGAATCAGATCCTAGAGTTTCCACCAGTGCGCCTGAATTGCGCTTCGGCATCGCTAGTATGCCAGAGGCGGATATGCGCTTTATAGATGCGATCTCGATAGGGCGTACCTGAGCCAGATAAGCATGGTAACGCTCTCGCAGAGCTTCGACGGGTTCTTGGTTTCCATCTGGCATGACAAGAGGCGGGGATTCAAGTGGGTTGGGAATGGCAGCGGTCTGAACATAGTCTCTGGCATACTGTTTCTTGAGTTCTTCCCATTTTGCCGTACGGATAGGCTGTTCAACTAACGGACATGTGGCGATGATTCCAGAAACCAAGAACTCAATGGTGTCCACATCTGTAATAGTTTGGTCGAAGTCAAATACAAAAAGGCTTGGCGGCTGCATCGCGGAACTATAATGTGAGGTAGTAGATTGATAAACACTAGAACTGTTGTTTCGTTTGTTGTTGTGTTTGGCATGAAGTTGATGGAGTAAAAACAGACAGCCATTTTATTTGCAACGCAATAGTGGGTAATAGTACTTTTGATTCTATTGGTGTGCTGCTTTTGGGATTATTACTGTGCTGATGCATGAATAAACAAACCGTTGCCCTCAGTATTCATCGTAGATGCTAATAAATGTTTTTGTTTACGGTGATGCATGACAACGAATTTGCAGACAAGTGGAGTTTGGACGGAGTTGCTAGCTTGGTCGCCACGGGCACGATAAAAGCAGATGACTAAAAACTAAATAAATGGACAATATTATTTCGCTGGGCGGTTGTTTGAAAATATCCGTCACGCAAGTCTAACTCCATCGAAACGACAACCCCGCGAAATAAGCATCGAATGGTTCTATAGCCGTTCGTCTCGCTAGGCCGTTCTCTAGTCATCCTACTGGACAATTGTTGCCGGGGATGGACTATTGAGTGCGGCCCCTCTGAGCGCACCTTGCATATCAACTACTAAGTGCGCTTTCTATATCATCCCACTCAGGTTTGTTCAATGCACCTAGAGCTGCAGCTTGTGTGGACTATTAATCCGAGCAAGATAGATCTAGGCGACGCAGGAACAGCGAGCAAAATAACGCCGCAACGGAAATAAACTGCAATCAAAATTTCCTATAGCAACGACTAGTCTAAGCCGCACTTGCTTTCGTATCTTCTCCTCTAGACTCAGTCGATGACGGGGAAGAACTTGTTGCCCATGAAGACACAAAGGAAGCCTGGCGTCCCATTTCAAGTATGGCTATGCGATTCCATGGAGACGGCAGGACAAAATGGTCTTTAGTATGGCAACCATATGCAGCAAGCCTACGTTCTGTTTCTGATTCCCATCCTGTCAGGAAGCATGCTGCTACCTTGTCTCTCTTTGTCTTCTTTGTACTTCTTCTTTTCTTTGTAGATATGAAGGACCCTAGCCCTGTTACAGCACGGCAACCGACCAGACTTCTTCATTCTGTCTTTCTGTCTGTCTTTCTGCCCCTCCCCACCCTAACTGCTGAAAAGCGGCCTGCAAGACTAAGAACACGCCCAATCCGGTTGCAGCCCATAAAAGAAGATCGTGTTAGGAAGGGGAGGGGGGAAACAAAAGACCGCCCCGGGACTCGTCCACAGCCTTCTTCTTAGCAGCAAATCCCACTCACTGCCCGGTCGTCGCTGCTATAAAAAAGATTAAAGAATTATTAAAAGAGCCCAAGCAAGCGTTCTGTTAGAAATACACTGGGAACAAAGACAGACAGAGAGACAAACAGAAAGCTCGACGGAGGCGTAAGAATGTAGGCGAGGATTCTTTGACCAAATGCTACCAGGACCAAAGAAGCAAGAATGCACGAAAAAAAAAAAAGAGAAATAAATAAACAAAAAGAAAAATAAATCATACATAAAGGCAGAGCCTAGGCCGTTTGTCCGTTTGTGCCAGGCCATACTGTAGAGTACCAGTCTTCACTGTTGGTTCCTATTCCTTTGTGCTGTTGCGCCTCCTTAGGGAATGAGCTCGCATATGCCGGCACTTTCAATAAGATTTCAGGTTAATGTCAAGTACTAGCATCATTTGTAACATATAAACAAGCCGTGATGCCATGCTATGCGTCTGACAGCCGGTTCCGGGCTCGTCTTGATCAAATATCTCTTTCTCGATACTTTCTCTGTCATTCATTGCTGCGTCTCTGCCTGTAGATACAATAACAATTATCTCTTTCTCTTACCATCACTGCAGTTTTGTCTATCAGTGTCCATCATCCACCATCTTGCTATTCTGCACCATATCGTCTTTGAAGACTACGAGTGCAATACAGCTCTACACAGTACAAACTCCTGCTTTTCCATTTGCAAGACCTTGAAATTATCTAAACTTTCTTGTTTTTGTGCCTTTCTTGCAAAATACACCGATTATCTACTATCGTCTTCTATACAACGCACAAATCCATACTCATAATGTGTTACCACCGTCGAACAATCCACGGCTGCCATCACATATCCGTCGGTGCCATGATATCAGCCTGTTCGCGGCGGCCCAGCTCACCAAGCGAGAAATGCGACTTCCAATGGTCCCGCGCCATATTCACCGTCCGCATCACCTCTAAATGCCGTTCGTGCACCCGCATCGACCGCCTTCTCAAGTCCATCGCTACCCTCGTCACCACCTCCTCCGTCAACATGGAACGGGTCGGCGACTTCAAAACTGCCCGCAAAGACCAGCGCGAGGCTAATACCCTCGCCCACCAGAAACCCTGGTCTTTTTGGGATACAAAAGAGAATCGAATGGGCAAGCGGGCGTCGCGCCCACTGAGTGTGCGGTTTGACGATAGAGGCTTCTTGAGCGACGATTCGGACTCTGATACTGAGACGCTGGGCGGCAGCGAATCGAGTGATAGTGACAGCAGTGTCAGGTCGTTTGGTGCTGAAACTACATCGTCACTAGACTCTATTGAAGAGGAAGAAGACAGTACGGAGCTGCTAGAGGATATTGAGTACATCTCGATACCGTCATCAGCAAGAGTTGCCCTACGAATATGAGCACCTAGCAATTATCATTAAAACGGGTTGGCTGGGTTGGCTAGGTTTGCTTTTTCTTGTTTCTTGCACTAAGATGAGGAATCTGGGATTCTGGAGTTTTCTTTATTATTTTATGAATATCATGATTTTCCGTTTTTGCTGTTTTTTCAAACCATAACTTTCCAGCTTATTGCTTAAGTGAATCCCTATGAGCTGTATTTCTACTACATCTTTAGTGTATTGGCCACCCGGTCTAAGTTGAACGCTGCACTAATGAGGGCTAGATGGCTAAAAGCCTGTGGTGTATTGCCTAGCTGCTCACCACTGCGTGATATTTCTTCCGAAAACATACAGAGATGGTTCGAGAATGAGAGCATGTTTTCGAACAGCGTCACGGCTAGCGGCGCATATTTCCGGTTATAAAGACTAGATCGGGTTAGGGCTTCAACGAGCCAGAAGGTGCACATGCTGAAAGCGCCCTCTCTTCCACCAACGCCTACACAAGCCCGTGAAAACGAGTCGTTAGTCAACAATATTCAAAACTCTCATGTTTTAGTTTACAACTGCCAAGTGGGCGTCAACTGCAGGAATGCTTACCATCGTCGGATTTCTCGGCATCGTAGCGGTACACAAGACCAGTCGAGGTCAGGCCGCCCTTCTCCGGAGGCTGGAGAATCTGATCCAGAGTGTTCAGGAAGCGGGGGTCGTTGGGCGGAATGAAGAAAACGAGAGGAGCTATCAGAATCGACGAATCAAGTAGAGTGTTGTTTTCGTAGCTCTGCACAAAACACTTTAAATCTTTGTTGTAACCTGAAACATGCCATATCAGCTGATGCTGTCCAGTATTTGCAGTTCTTGTTTGTTTTATTCCTTATTGATTTATGCGTACCTTTGTCCATGATTTCTTCCATAAGACCATCTCGAGCCTTCATCCACTTGTCGCGATTTGGGCATGGCAAGCAACGTTTTTCTGCAAGACGCAAGCCGCGATCAAAAGCCACCCAGAGCATAATTTTGCTGTAAGTGAAATGCTGCTTATTGTTTCTGACTTCCCAGATCGACATATCAGGCTCTATTTGATTTGAGTTAGTATATATCAATGACAAGTTATACTACCAAGGTCTTACCGTCTATAAGCTTTAGTACATAATTAAGCATATTGCGTACCAATACCCAGTGGTCCCAAGTTACAGGCTTGCCATATTTGTTGTACAGATAAATTGCATCCATGAGTTCTCCATATATGTCGAATTGCTGGTGAAAGGCCGCGCCGTTTCCGATACGAACAGGCTTACTACCATGATAGCCATCCATATGTTCTAGTTCTAGCTCGGGTATGTCGGTCTCGCCATGGATCGTGAACATGATAGGCAGAGCTCCATCAGGACCCCGCGAGTGTTCGAGGCGTTCCATCATGAATGCCATATAGTGGTCAGCTTCAGCTACGAAGCCTAGACGTAAGAAGATATAAATTGTGAAGCTCGAATCACGCACCCACGAGTAGCGATAGTCCCAGTTTCTTTGATACTTGTTAGTGTACATTTCCAGATGAGGGTATGCTAGGACAATTCGTACCTCGTTCCACCAATGTCTTCAGGAATTGAGAATGTTGGAGCTGCCACAATAGCACCAGTAGGCTCAAAGGTCAGCATCTTGAGAATCATCAAACTACGGTTGACGACTTCTCTCCAGCGACCTTTATAGCGGCTCTTGGACAGCCAATCGTACCAGAATTCTTGGGTATCATGCTGTTTGGAGTCCAGAACCTTGGTGGTGATGTTAGGAGTCACGTGGTTCGTTATATCATTACGCAGAACAAAAGAAACAGCTTGCCCCTCCTGCAAGTTGATGCGGGCTACAATTCCTTCACCCATCATCCCCTTTCTTTTGGCCTTCTGGAATGACACATCCGCCAAGTTACAGATGGGCTGAATTGGTATACCATCGACCTCGCCAAGCTCGACAGTAACATCAAGTTGTAGTTTGACGTCTTTAGAGTGAAAAGTCACCATCTTGCTATTCTCGCCAGAGTGGAGGCAAGCATTCTGTAAAATGACCGTCTCATGGGCCTCTTTAGCATATCCAAAGGCAGGGAAGATCTCGACTTCAATTTCCATGCTACCACGAACACACTCGATACGACGAACAAGCCATTCCTTGAGCTCTTCCTGTACTTTTTTCGCCTCGCGGTAGGCACTGTTGCCACGGCCAGCAGGCAATGCAGTACTCTTTGGGCGAGGAAAAAAATCAAGCAGGTCAACAACTCCATCTTCGTAGATGTATCGTGTCTGAAGAATAGCAGACGATGGAAGATATTGCTGCTTCGTCTTGCAGCTGAGCTTCATCGAAGGACTGATGCTCCAGTAGCCGCCCTTGTCTTTGTCGAGTAGGCGGCAGAACACAGACGGCGAATCGAAGTTAGGCCTAGCAATGTGGATATGTTAGCTTCTGGGCTTGATGGTGGAATAGGCGTCAAGCTTGGTTCATCCTACCAGCACATAAAATCTAGGCCGCCATCGATGCCAACAAGGGCACAGGTGTGCATATTGCCAATCATGCCATAGTCTTCAATAGGCAGATATCCATCGCTACGAGAGCGAGATGCTGGAGAGACAATCTGACCTCCTCCTTGAGACATGATGAAGACGTGATAGGCGATAGTAATTAGTGTTCGATTTCAAAAATTCGAGTTTGTCAAATAATAGACTACAAAGCATTTTAAGAAATTGGAAACTACAATTGGCTCTATCCAATATATCTATCTACCCGCAGCTGCATTGCTCGCCATGACTTGTTGATTGGCTACCGAAAACACTATCTCTCCAAATAATAGCCTAAGACAAGACATTGATGAAAACGATAGAGGCCAATATAAAAGGTGGCCAACTAGTTGGTCTGTTTGATACTTACTAGCTTTCAATGATAAACTCGCTTAGCTTAGACAGCTAAGCGTTAAATTTGATTCACTATGACCTAAGTGGCAAGTCTTCTTATCAGTTGCTTTTTCATAATTTATTACTCTATCAGATGTTGATTAGCCAGACTCAAAATCTACCATACCTTCTATGATAGCCTTTGCATACTAATCGAGTAACACGAGTTATAAAAAATACCACTCTTTGCTATTGGGCTGCGTACTCTGGTACTATTGCCAGGAGAATCTCACGGTCGGTATTTTCATGACGGAAGAAACGTCAAATCATAAGCAAGGCTTTAATAGCTTTCTTTTAGTGAGGGAAGGATTTACATCTCGACGATGTTGAAAGGTAGCTCCCGAACTTCTGACTGGGTTCCAGAAACCTAATATCATTATTTGATCAATGTTATGACGCAAAGGATTTGCTATTAACCCTAGCTTATCTCACTGTGCATTGGCGGTTAGTTAAGGGTTAGTCGAAAGCTGAAACGCTTGACAAGTTTCGTTCATCGCATTTGATCTTCTCATTTATAGTATGCTGTGATAAGAACTTAAGCAAATATAGTACAGATATCTACATAGTGCCATTGTCTTATAGCACGAAAAGTTTTGTAATCATAAAAATTACTTGAAAATGTCTAATTATTTCCTTAAATTCCTCCATTCTATCTGTCTATAGTTATCAAAATTACCACTTTCATTCTACCCAAACAAAACTATCAGGCTAACTATACGACAATGTGTAAGTTGCTCAATGTGCCATGTACAAGCAGCCGATTCTTATATCTTAACATCATTATTTACCAGCTTTACTAAATACTACAGCGACCATTTCGAGCAAGTCTGAATTCAAGCCCGGAACATCCTTCGAGGATGCCATCTCGATCTTGCAGGATCATGAATACATTGTTAGCTGCGACCCTAACATGGTTTCCTTTGAGAAAATCCACCTTCTCAATACTGATCTTCTACCAGATCACGTTCAACCCCGTATCCGCAGCGGTACCTGTCACTACCGTGTCATCGACCGCGTCCATGCTCTCCCCGCCGGTCTACTAGATAGAGATATTGAAAGCACATATGAAATGACAAACCTCGATAGCGGCGTTTTCATCAGATTACATAGCGCCATGAATGTCAAGATGGAGACTATCTGGGAAGTTGTCAAAACGGACAATGTGCTGGATCTACTGGAAACTAATGTAATACCATACTCTAGATTCCTAGTAAGTGTTATTAAAAGGACATGCGATGCCAATTGGCAAGGAGTCCACAACAAATTACATGCCAAGTTGAAGAACTAAACAATAGGCTAATACAAAATTTACTTCAAGTTATCAAATCTTTTTGAGATATTGTTGATATCAGGTTATACAAACCCCTAATTGTAACTGAAAAAAACATTGATACTGACTGCAGAAATGAGTGACGTAGACAGCACTTGATAATGAATTGATGAGTAATACATCGACCTAGACTTATCAATTAGAAAGTATGTGATACTAGACCGTATCACGAAACCAAGGTTAACAAACGGAAACAAGACGGATACTCAAAACTAACAAGAATGATCATAAAAGAGAACGATTAGGTCTTATATCTTGTTGTAATGTAACTAGATGGAAAGCAAGAATCTATCTTGATGCTAAAACTACGGATGAGAATATATGAGTTCTTGATATATGATTATAGTACTGATGAGATAGAAACTTATGCGTCACAACAAGTTGCCCGCAACGTAACGATTGATTCATCTTCATCTAGCAATCCTTTTTTATCCTTTTTATCTTTTCTTTAGATATTCTTGGCACAAAACTGGATGATAAGGGGTTGAAACTCACAGCGTTGTCACATTTGGATCTCAAGATGACAACAAGTCTTGTCCTCGCTGTATAAGGTAGGTATTGATAATCTACTCGATACACTAAGAATAACGTGGTTTCTCGTTTGCTACCAAGTGTTTGTTGTGCCTTCCAGTTAGGGTTTTCATCGTGAAGCTAACCAACTTCTACCTGCACACTGGGTCAGTGGAGCTTTCTGTTTTTGTTGAACAATCGATAAAAACTATCACCAAAGCCTATTTGTTTACCTAAGTTATCAATCACTATTTGATTTCACCTCTACTTCTTGTTTGACATCAAGCCGTGCGTGTTACATCTGAATTGACACCCGAACCTTGATAGTTTCCATTGATTGTAACTCAGTACGAAAAGACTGTGTTCCGAACTCTATTTCAACATATCAACAAAGATACTCTTGACGATGTCTTTCCATCATCCCAGCCCTGACAACCTCACTATACCATGGGAGTCCATCAGCCAAAGACTGAATGATAGCCTGCCAATCAATTCGACAGCTCGCTGGCCAGAGCCCATGACCCGCGATGGATTTAACGTTCCAAAGACGATGTGGAACATTCTGGGCAAGAAGCGACTCGCCGCGGCCGAAAATGTCTGCGGAACGAAAAATCTAAGCCAGGCTGAACGTAGAGAGCTTGAAGAGACTTGGACTATGGTACAAACCGAGGATCTGATGTTTGATCGATACCCTCCAGAGTCTAGACCGCGCCCTCCGTAGGTTTTGTGTGATGAACTTGAAGGTGATTTTTGCTAATTAGTCAACAGTCAGTCTATGAACTTCATCCCGATTGCGCATGGAACAGATGATACTATCAACTCAAACCTCCATGGAATCGATGAGGATGAAGATCTTCTGCGTAAGCGAAACCGCTCTAAGCGATGGATTGTGAACCTTAGTCTTCGGATAAAAACGTTTTGCTGTTTGAGGAAGCGAGAGCAGTCTCCTGCCCCTTCGAAACGTAAGTAAGCTCAAACTATATATGACAATGCTGCATGACAACACTTAGTGAAAGTTTCTAACAAGCTTCATAACTTCATAGATTTAGTTCGGACTTTCAAGGTCAACCATGATATGTCACCGCCATTTACTCCCGAGCAATCAACGCATGGATCTGTGGTAACCCAAGCCCAACCTTCGCGTCGTCTAGTCCGCCATTCACTCATAGCAGAGCAACTGGAGCTTATGCGGCACGCGGAACTGGGCTACTCAGATCATGGCTCAAGTAGATTTGCTAAAAATCGGCATTCGACGTTTGATTATACTCCACTTGACACAGCGTTCAAACCCCCGTACAGCCCTATGGAGCCGATATTATCTGGTAACTCAAGAGCACCATCGCAGACATCATTTCCAATTTGTGATTATCAATACCAAATGCAGGAGAGATACCCTAATCATTATGCCCGGTCATCTCACTCTGATCGGCGTATGAATCCGTACTTAAGAGATGAAAGAGCAATCTCATCTGGTTCTCGGCCGATATCACCCTGGGAGCTCAGAAATCGTCTGGCAAAACACCAGCAACATGATTACCACGCTAGAGTATATAAAGGATGCCCGGTAACAGACGGTAGATATGATGGACGCCCTCGCCGGCCTTATCATGTGTCTCATTTGGCTTCTGGCGCCGGGGATATACAACACAATTGTGACTCATCCGTGCTTTCAGCTAACCGGGCCGACACAATAAAGTCGTCCGACTTCCCCGAAGACTCATCATTCATGACTCGACCAACAGACACAGAATCTTCGACATGTCAACCAGTAGTATTGGGTAACACTAATTCAACTCCCAACTTAGTGGTCATGAATGGCAATAATATCCCAGAAATGCAGAAGGCAACGATAATCAGCCCTAAGGCGACAAAGAGCTCGCCGTCTATAACAACCTTATCAGCTCTAGATTCTAGAATGGGCAGATCTAACATTTCAATTCAATCGGCGGTACAGGAGAACATTTCGTGCGATGCATCTACTCCACACGCAGTCAAAGATGAATAGTGAAATGGTAACTTTAATCTCTCCCATATAAAAGCCATGCGTATGAGTCGGTTTTTTGTTTTACAGCACGGTACATCACGTGAAGATATGCAAAGGAATATATGATAAGGGGTTTTGTTTGTTTAAACCATTAATGGATTACAATACTAATCATACGGCAAAGTAGATTCATGTTCAAAGCGATGTATAATATCTAGTGTCCAATGGCAAGTTTGATGATCGAACCGGTAACTAAAAGATATCCTGGAATCACAGCAATCGTACATGCCTTGATACCCGGGAATGTGGATTTATTGTCGTCATAGCTCACGAGGATCCTTCAGAGGAACCACAAGCTAAGGGATGATAAATCATTGCCAGATGCTCTGTAGACTTCCTACTTTTATTTAGTAGGTTGGGTTAGAAAAAGAGGCGCTGTTTTGAGTCTAGCTTGATTACATCTAACATGCCAAGTCGGGTAGCTTTTAGTCAGATATAAATGAAGCTTTGCCAAGGCACAGAGTTATAGGGAGTCGGGAAGATGAGTAAAGGATCAAGAAGAGGCAATGTACCTACGGGCGTTATTTAGCAGGCGAAATACTTGCTTGCAGATGATGTTCATCAAGTTTGCCTCATTCCTGGAATCTCTTGTCGCACACCACAATTCCTCAATGTACATGGTGATCTTCCCTTTCTTCAACTCCCTTGCCGACATTTACATGCGCTTATTTCTACCAGATAACGGGTATAACTGATACTACAACTAGCCACCCAAAATTCCTCAACACAGACACTAACCAAATGTAAAACGTACGTACATTAGATTAGTCCATTAACACAACAAAATTTTGTATATCTAACCATATATTGCCAGGTTAGTTTATACATGATAAGCATCATCTTCGTTTTTATCCTTTTTTAGGCGGCAAAATTAGCTCTGCGCATGATCATGCCGAATAATATATAAAATCATCATCATAATCATGTCGAACATCTACATCAATATACAATCTCAGCAGGACATAGACTCAGATCACAACTACGCACAAGAGACAGAAGGCGTGTCCCCGAAAGAGATCCGTCGTACAGATCGCGAAGACGAGGTATTAACACAAAAAGCCCCGCTGCCTCTGCCGCAAATACAGCAGCCCGATGATGCGTCTCACCAGAATGGGCCACTAAAAGAATGCAATGACGCTAGAGAAATCAACGAGGGTTGTCTAGTTCAACAGCACATAGACCACGCTAATCTTGCTAAAGATGAAGCTGAAAGCTGTTACGAACAAGATGAATGTCCCGACACTCACGAATCTGCAGACCAGCTCGCGCCCATGGAGTCCAGGCCGTCCTTTAGCTCACCGTTTGGCGGTCCTCTGCTTTCTTCGTCGACAGTCTCGCATCCGAAATTGGTGGCTTCTGCATTGCCACCAGGCTGCGCAGCGCGCCTAAATGGGAATAACGCCAAAGTATCACCTATGAAGCAAAAAGCCATCGACGACGCGATGAAAGCACAGTCACGTGTAATTGCCGACTCGACCCGGTCCCATACAGAACCGCCACCATATGTCTTGGAAGAGTTAGTAGGTAAAGGAAGCTATGGGAGAGTCTACCGAGCTACGACGAAGGCTAAGCTAGGCAGCTTAACAACAGTAGCAAAGAAGGTGAGCCCACCGCAGCTGGTGGCAATCAAGATCATCGACATCGAGGCATCGGACCGCGCAAATCCCGACGCATGTAGCTCTGGCGCCTACCAGGAGTTCATGAAAGAAGTGGCGGCGCTGCGTAGACTCGAGGATGAAGGCGCTAGGAACATCAATCATATTATCGAGTTTTTAGGCGTCGGGCGTACTCTATGGATGGTCACAGAGTATTGTGCTGGCGGCAGCGTGGCGACTCTTATGAAGCCAGGGAAACCACGCGGCCTGGAGGAGAAATGGATCGTTCCGATTCTCCGTGAAGTTGCTGTGGCCCTCGGATGGGTTCATAAAGCCGGCATCATCCACCGTGACATCAAGTGTGCGAACATCTTAGTACATGAGAATGGCGGCGTACAATTGGCAGACTTTGGCGTTGCTGCGGTGCTCAATGGACGCAACGCAAACCAAAGCCAGAACCAGCGCAGTGACACCGATAGCAAGGGCGGGGAAGTTAACGAGATAAACAGCCCACAACAAAGTAGTAGTTCTGCCGTGGGAACGCCGCACTGGATGGCGCCCGAGCTACTTGGTGGTTCAAACATCAAGTACGGCGTGGAAGTCGACATATGGTCATTTGGCGCCATGGCTTTCGAAATGGCGACAGGGCTTCCTCCGTATGCTCTAGAGCCTCTCTATGGCCACCCGCAGCATCTTGCACAGGTAATCAGAGACCACCCGCCTGTGCTCAAAGGCTACCAATACTCAGATGATCTCAAGAGTCTCGTCAAGCTTTGTCTGCGCGTCGAACCACGCCAACGGCCTCCCATCGATGTCATCCAACAGCATCCATACATCTCCGGAACGGAGTTATCGTATCCCACAGTCTCTCTTCAATTCTTAGTCAGGCAATTCAAAGTATGGGAGGCACGAGGTGGCAGTCGTGATTCTCTTTTCATGGGTCCGTACCAGATGCGCCGCGGATCAAAAGCCTCCAATAATTCGCACGGGTCACGAGCGTCGACGGCTAATGATGCAGGATCGTGGGATTTTGGCTTTAACGAAACGGCAGAGGGTGAAGAAGGAAACGTCGACACCGACGACTTTGAGCCCGGATCTCCAATCGACGAAGAGAGTGAAAGCCGTCAGCTGCAAGGAGAGGAGTCTCAACAATATTTACGCAATATTAGTCACCATTCACGTGGACGACCAGAGTCATCACCGCTGCCGGAAACCAGTATCAATCGTTCCAAGTCTCTTGAGCGCTGGCAAGAAAAGACGCGACTGAAGCGCCCGATTGAGTGTATATTTGAAAACTCAATGGATAGCTACAGCGAACTAGCACGCAGGTATTACCTACGACCTCTATCTCCGCCTTTCATAATTCCTGTTGCGCCGCCACTTCCCAACCCAAGCGATGTTATCCCAGCATCGAACCGTGAGTCCCTCATCGACTTAGACACTTGCTTCGATATTGATCCACTCGCGTCGAATCTTCCGGCATCTTCTAGCCTGTCAGTACAACCTGAGTTAATCGTAAACCCGGCCATCCCAGACATTGATCCGCACCTGTCAAATAAAAGCTTTGGCGCAAGCTCTGGGCTCACATCATATGCGCCAGATCCACAATCGATGACTTCCAAACGCCGGACACGCGAATGGCAATTTCCGGACCCTCTTTTAGCAATGCAAAGCAATAATGCAGGCTTCACACGCGGTTCAAGTGATGATGAGCCCAACCAAGAGGATCAGGCCATTCTGTCTGAGCCATTAGCTCGCTTTCCGCTTCTGTTTGAGGATCCGAACCGATTCCATCTCTCTCAGCCAACCGTTCTCTCGCATAATGAATCAGATAATAGGTCAATTCCACAGGCTGCTAACAATTTTCCACCTGATTGCTCAGATGACATCACATCGGCCGAGTCAATCTCGGTGTCGCCTAGGACAAGCCTGCTGTCAAGTCTTAACGGCCTATGGCTACCAGGCAGGACGGGCCGCGTTAGCCCCAGCGCTAGTAGCAAGTCAAGTGAGAGTACAAGCCAAACCAATATTGCCAAGCGCGCGACTAGAAGCGATAATTCTGCTATTACTGCTACAGATGGCGTTTCTGCGGAAAAGGTTAAGTCGCGGCATGGCTCGTTGTCTTTCATGTATCCACGTCCTGCACCACCACCCCCAGCCGTAAAACCGTCTTATTTCTCGCCTTTTGAAAAAGCTACTCGCAGTGCAGGAACTTCTGAAGATCTTTCTATTGGCATCTCGAAGTCATCAATCAGCGAACCGCCAGTTTTAGCACTACCAGGGTCAACATATAGCACAGTTCTTAAGTCTGACACAGAAAGTCCGATCGCAGTCTATGATGTGCGTCGCGCATCCATCGTGGAATCTGATGTTCGCATTTTCACCTCAGACGAGCTTGGGCCATTTATTCAATCTGACCTTAGCTGCCCAGGTGAAGATGGTATATCTACCCAAAATATGCACAGCATACTGCACAAGCCATCCTTGGGAACCCCACAGCCTACGGGCAATACTTGTCGCGAGCGACAGCCTTCCTTGTATTATACAGGCAAAATGGACGATGCGGAAGAGTCCGATTCGACGGACCGGACACACCCAACTGCGCATTCGGCTACAACTTCGCTCAGCAGCGTAGATTCGGACTGGACGGCAACCCAACTTTCATCTATGGAATACCGCATGCAGGATCCTTATTCCCTAACAATAGGTCAAAATGGATATGCGTTTCCAAGCAGTCCTACACACATGACGTCTGAAGTGGAGGCGCACAATTCCTTCGACACATTCAATGCTATCAATACGACACACGACCCCAGTTCTACAGGGAAGAATATCCTAGACAATGGTTCATCGCCTGATCCTTACAAAAGAGATCCTACAAGAGGTCGTGGTTTCAGTGCAACGGTAATGCCAAGCAGCCGGCATGTGCGCAACGCACGAAGCCACACTATCTCCTCCCCAGACAGAATACCAACGCAGCTCAATCTCGACCCTATAGGCAACATGAATAATGCTTCCATGAGCAGTGAAATTCCGTTTTCTTCACCCTCTCCATCAGAATCTCCAGTCCCGTATCGGCATCGCAGCAGCGCATCTACCCCGACAGGATTCCCTGGGCCTCTTGCTAGGCGACGGAAGCTGTCTAAGCCCCGGATGGAAACTTTGCTGCCTGCGACTTCATCGGGAGGCGGTAGTGGTGGTCATGCGCCGAGCAGATCATTAAGTAGCTGGATTTCACTCCCGTCACCGATCAAGATGATGTCTGGAGGCCACCAAGGCTCTGGTTCTGGTTCTGGTTCTGGTTCTGGGTCGGTTACAGGGGCAGAGAAGAAGAAGCAGCGTGCTATGAGCGGCAACAGCACATCTGGGAAAGGCGACGTCAAAAACGAAGTGCGCAGGATGTTAGCGAGTTTTAAAGAGCATCTAACGTTAGCCTCGCGTGAATCTGCTGTGGGCAAGAATAAGATTGATGAGTCCAAGGATAGATAAATGTAGAATTTGGTTATATGCAAGTAGCCAGATTGGGTGGGTTGTCCATCTTCACCGCCTTGAGTCTACCTGAATCAACTAATAATATTACATCAATATACTCAATATACTTGCATCAACAGGACTAGAAGCCCAATTCAAGTAAATATGTGTGGATACTAACCCTCTATTAAGAGTCCAGGTTGTCCTGACAGTAGCCTATGGCCTTGATGAGAGGAGACTAATAAGCAGATCAAGATAGTTATGAGACCACTACCGATCCTAACAGCAAATCCCCTCTAAGAACATACATCTGTCACCTTACAAAAACCATACTGACAATGTCGCTCCGAAGTCTACTCCCGGCCACGGCACTGAAAAATTTCCTACTTAAAATTTCCTACTCAATGCTATAGATGTACCTCGAGGGTAAGATTTTGACGAGGATGTGTCACTTAGAATAAACTGCTACAAGGCATCAAACTGAGCACCAGTTTGTGATAGGAGCTTATCCATGTCCTGATCGCGCTTCGAGTCCTGAGACTCTTGAAGCAAACCTCGCATTGCTATCTCCTGTTGTTCTCTATTACAAAGATATAGTATCCCTTTTGTAGAGGCGATACTAACACTATGCATCCTGTTCGAAGGCGTAGTATATGATAAGGCCACGCTGACAGTGCCGTGGCCGGGAAGTAGACTTCGGAGCGACATTGTCAGTATGGTTTTTGTTAGGTGACAGATGTATGTTCTAAGAGAGGATTTGCTGTTAGGATCGGTAGTGGTATAGGTCAAGAAACGATATGCTTACTTTTATATCTAGTAGTTCAGTTGGCGCAAACCGTTAACTCTCTTGATGTTATTTGATAGTTGATAGGTAGTAAGAAAAGTAAGGACAAGAAAATTCATTCATGAAAGTCGCATATGGCTATTTATGTGTCTTCGTGGTTACAAAAAGTGAAAAAACTATTACAGATGAAGAGTGGCGCATGTTGCGATAAAATTACACATATGAATAAACAATTCTTAGGGCCATTAACGGGGTCAATGTGTAATTCCTACTCAACCCCTGTCCATATTTGTCATAGTGATGTTTATTCATGGTGGTGCATTGCAAGGCGTAGATTTATCTGCAAAAGCATCCATTCTAGTAGGTTAAAAGAGAGACTAATGATAGTCCCGTACTCATATTCAACCTTGTCATTGCAGCCCAAACTCCCCTAAAAGGAGCGCTTGATATGAGGCAACAGTTTCCTGTAGTCTTAGCAAGACGGCTGCAGACAAGGCCTTCACCTGGTTCTCTTCTCCGGCTCCTTCACCACCTCTAACATTTGAGAAGACACCATTGACCCAGTCTTGCGTATCGACAACCTGCCTTCCGTTCTGTTCACAAATGTCCCTCATTCTGTTCTCGTTGACCTCTAAAAGCACGGAAAGTGCAATCAACAGAGCACAACATACATTAAGGTTTTGCGATGCATATGCACGTAAGACTAAGATCAAATCCCAAAGTTCGCTCGTCATTTGTGGTAGGGCTAGCGTGGACGGTCCTGCAGCATGTAGCATGATAGCTAGACTTTTTATAGCAGTGGCGATGATAAATGAATGCTGCAGGAAAACCGAGCCTTGCTTACGAGCAGTATGCTGTATTTGAGCTGTTAACGGAAAAAAGAAGTAAGTTGCTACCAAAGATGCAGTCGTGTTTGGAATAGCCTTGGTTCTGGGCCGCGCCGCATTCTTTCTTGTCACCTGACCTTTAATGGTCGACAGCTTTAATGCATCTGGCCCGTTCTTAGAATCAGCCGCTGCTGCTGCAATCGGGGCAATAAACAAGGATGTTAAGTCCTTAGCTATAGAATCAATAGCAGAGGAGGGTAAGGCTTGAAGATTAGTACCGTGCTCAGTAGACCCAGCACCATATAAAGCTGAAGTTGGTCCGGAGTCAAGATACAGTTTCTCTAGCTTTTCTGGAAGCCGTTTGGACGCAAACTGCGAGACGTCTGTGAATTTCGAGTTGTCAACTCCAGCAAGTTCTCGAACACCCAAGCCAAGAGCTGATAATATGGTTGCACGTTGGGAAAGAGAGAAGTCGCCTGTAAATGCACCGTGACATAAGATTGGGCCAGCAATTCGAGGCTGTGCCACGACAAGGCAGACCAGAGCTTGCAATCTCTGCTCATAGAAACCTTCCATGTCAAAATCATCATTCAAGCCTGTGAGCATAGAAACAAGCTCTTCGGCGTGGTCAGACACTTCTGTACCGTAGTTTGCCTTGCGGCGGATCAAAATAGCGGCGTTCTCCAGAGCAAGCTTTTGCTTGTCAAAAGATTCTGTGTCGCGAAAGTACTCCATAAGTGTTCTTATGTATACTGGCGCTTTAGGTTTATCTCGTGTGACTAGAGTCGCATCCTCGTCAGAGTCCTCAACATCTGAGTCAGGCCTCTGATATGCCAAGATATCATCGTCTTCACCCTCTGTATCGATTTCTTCGATAACTGGCTTGATTTTGCTAGTGGGAATTTCGATAGCCTTAGGTTGACGTCGTTTCTTTGGTGAGGGGGGCTGGGTAGTCTTATTAGACGCAGGCTTTATAACCATAGGCACAATGATACTGTCAATTTCTCCTGCTAAATCAGAAACTTGGCAGAGATCCTTGAGCCAGGCTGCATCATCAGCCATAGTTTCGGGCATATCAAAGTTTAAAACGGTATCTTTGTCAATCATACTTGAAAAGGCCTCTCCAATAACCATTCCGAGTATTCTGGCTCTGATGTGAGATGCCGCTAGCCTATTTGATACAAGCTGCATGTATGGGCTTGTGCGCACTAGTGCCTTCAACTTGCCAGGAGCGCAGCGGAACAGGTAACCACCCAGCAAGATAATCACTTGTGCGTGAACTTCCTGTTGCAATATTGGGGAGTGGCGTATGTACAGCTTGTCGCCAAATTGATTAATACTTTTTTCCAGAGCATCGAATATGGCGGGCACGTTTGCAGAAAGTGCACCAACTACAGCCCGGCGAATAGCAACTCCGTAGCCTAGCCCAGCCCCAGTTAATGAAGATAGCCAATTTCCGAGGTTGCTGGTCTGAGAATTATCGGAAGCCATGAGTTCCCGTAATAGAGTGACCGCAGCTGATATCTTTTCGTTCTCTTTCGTCTCTTCAGGAGCGATGCTCTGTAAACGATGCGTCGCTAAGTAGCCCAGAAGACCATCCATTATACGTCGTTGGTCCACAGAAGACAGTAGTCCCAATAAAGTCATAAAAGCATCTTTGTGACTATCTTTGCATAGCAACAGGAATTCAAATAACGAGGCCAGTACGTATTCTATTGGCATGAGGTTAGCATAGAAATTATATTACATGAATTGGTGCGTCCAACCTGAATATCCTAAGCGCAAGGAACGTCCAATTAGATCTGCGCAGGTTTTCTCATCCTGGAAAGTCTGTTTCGCCAGCCAAGTGCTGACATTACGGCCAATCCATGCCGAATAATCCTTGCCGTTGCCAACCCATGATTTCTTGTTTCGTTCTCGGCCAGAGAGCATGTCTGCCTCAGCTACAACTTGAAGAAGCTGACCGCCAGCAAGAAGCGAGATCATTTGCTGGCTCAAGATCTTTCTCTTGGTCATATCAGCTTGCTTTGATGTATTCAGCCATAGCTCCAGAACAAACGTGTCTGGCTCTAACAGAAAGCTGACAATATCAAGGATGATTCCAAACTGAATGCTAAGGTCTGGACGTTTCGGTCCCTTCGATTCGGCTTTTGCCTCTTGGATAAGAACACGCAGTTGAGTCATTAGTGCATTTAACCCAGCCAGGTTATGGAGCGACTTTAATAACAAGACAGCATCGCTGCTAAGATGGTTATCGATAGAGCCTTCTTTGAATAGTGTCCAGTAGTTGGGCGCGATTTCAGATGCTAGTACTGTGCATATTTGCGACTTCACTCCGTCAAGGATAGACGCCGATAAGTTCAGATGCTTCAAGGCTGATATAATAACATTGTATTCCGGTTGGTTCTTGAGAGTTACAAGGACCTCCTCGTTAGAGGCGAACGTGATAGCCTGTTTGTTAGTATCTTTATGAAGAGCCTGAACTATTTTGGAGGTTGGCGTTGATGATGAAAGGGTGAAAAGAGGCTCTTCTTCAGTGGCCTTCTTCCTATAAGTGGTGGGTATTGGCGTTATAAGTTCGTCCATAACTAGTAATAATTCTTGGTGAGCTTGAGTCTTAAACCATTAACAAAGTTGCGCAAATTGTAGCTGCTCAACAAAGTTGTGATACATGAGGGTTTGAAGAACGCTAGCCTACTTCTTACAAATGTAAGACCGTTAGATTAGGATCCGAATAGGGTTATCCGAACCGACCTAGTGCAAAAGCGGGGTTGGCATGTATCAGAATAGGGTTATCCAGACCCTAGTTGGAAAGCGGGGCTTGCACATTGTCTAGGCGCTTAGAGTTATAATTTACATCTACAAATATGTTTTAGATTCAGTAAGTTCTGCTTGATAAAGATTTATCAGTTGTAGGTTGATTTGTTTCTCTTTATGTGTAAAGGCAACACGTTTATCAAACTAAGAATCATTAGTAACCGTCACTACCAAATTAACCCTAATGTTACATCTAACCCTGCTAGTCGTTTAGGTAACTTGTGACAATTAGTAAATTTATTTCAAGGCATAATAACCAGCACTTGATTCTTTACTTTTTTAGAGCTTTTATCAGATATCTATCCTAAAGACTCCCTTTTTTGGCATACAGATTGCTTATTTCTTTCACAAAAATATCAACCAAGCAATGTCAAATTTAACTCCAACGACTCCAATGAGCCAAATGGTCACTTTAACTTTAAACCCGCCGTCCGAATCTTCAGGCTCAAGCTCACAAAGATGGTACGGCTACTGAGATCACAGTCCCATATAGAGTCCATCATCTAATAGCGTCTACAGGAAGTATATCGACCATATACGATCAACTGCTGGTCCTTTTACAGATCCGGAAGCTGTGACCGACAAAGCTCAAGCAACCTTCCAAAATATCAAGGTTCTGTAGGTATATATACATCGCTCGCCTATATCTACATAGAAACTAATATTGCTGCAGGGTTATGTACGTAACTCATTGTTGCTTTCTGAGCATCACTGTCAAACTAACAACTTCTCGTCAGAGGTGCTGGAGGTCTTGGCTGTGAGATTCTCAAGAACCTGGCTATGTCTAAATTTACCGATATTCACGTTATCGACATGGGTTCGTTATAGCGCTGTCAGCATTATTATATAGTATGAGCTAACACATGTGTGATTCTTGGAAGATACAATTGATATCTCAAACCTGAACCGCCAGTTTCTCTTCAGAGAATCAGATGTAGGCAAGTTCAAAGCTGAGGTTGCTGCCAAGTTCGTTGAGAACAGAGTCGAAGGCGTCTCCATAACGCCACACAACTGCCGTATCCAGAGCTTCGACATGGAATTTTATAAACAGTTTACTATGGTTATCTGTGGACTGGACAGCATAGAAGCCCGTCGGTGGATCAATGCCATGCTCGTCGCAATCGCGCAAGAAGGGGATAGTCCCGATTCTTTAAAGCCGCTTATCGATGGCGGAACAGAAGGTAAGGAGAAAAACAAACCTCTTCAAAAAGAATAGGGCATATATATTGACTTCTAGCAGGTTTCAAGGGCCAGACTAGAGTCATTTTACCAAGCTTGACATCATGTCTAGAATGCCAGCTAGATATGCATGCACCACGTGCTGCTGTCCCACTTTGCACTATCGCCTCTATACCTCGACAGCCAGAGCATTGTATTGAGTGGGCACACATCATTGCGTGGGAACAAGAACAGCCCTTCCCATCGTTAGACAAAGACGACCCGGTACATGTGACATGGCTTTATGAGAAGGCCTTAAAACGCGCAAAGGAGTTTAACATACCTGGCGTCACCTATTCACGAACGCAAGGAGTCATCAAGAACATAATTCCAGCAATCGCTTCTACCAACGCCATGATCGCAGCGACATGCTGCAACGAGGCCTTTAAGATTGCCACTAGCTGCGCCCCGTCTCTAGGTTTCGAAGAGAACTACATGATGTACTCAGGCAACGATAGCATCTACACTTATACCTTCAAGCACGAGAAGAAGCCTGACTGTCCTGTTTGTGGAACTGACTCGAGACCACTTGAAGTCAGCCCTAAGATGACCCTGCAGGAGCTCATGGAATCTTTCGTCACAAGACCAGAAGCTCAACTTAAGAAGCCGTCATTCAGAGTTCAAGGCAAGACTCTGTATATGCAGAGTCCAACTAGCTTGGAGGAACAAACTCGCCCCAACCTCAAAAAGACACTCCAAGAGCTTGGACTCGAAGATCGCCAGGAACTCATCGTTACTGATCCTGCGTTTACAACCGAATTTTCCTTCTTTGTGAAGTATACTAATTAGGTCGTTAGATATATGTGGCTTTGCGATCATTTAACAAGACATGATAAAGGCGTAGTACAGAGCATATCATTACTGGCCCAGCTGTTGTTCAGCTCTTTAAGATGAGATTTATATATAAGCAAGCAAAAAATAACAAGGACTGATGTTTTACAGCTATCTCTTGCGTATGGCTTGAAAAAACGTACAAAAATTACATGGTAAATGCAAGTGGAAATGGAAAATCCCTAACTCCGGTGGTTATAATAGAACAGAAAGAAAAACAGCATCCGCTGACCAGCCTCTTCTCATCTATCCAATATATCAGAAACATCGCTTCTCCTCTTCTTCAAACATCATCATCATCAAGGGCTTTTATTGTCTACCGGCACATGCCGACAACCTGTTTCTCCAAGACTTGGCACTTGCGCTTGAGCACGATGAGAGCCTCTAGGAACAGATCTTCGCTGTCCCACTGACCAGAGCTTTCTATCGAGTAGATGAAGTGATCTCTTTTACGGCCCAGCTGCACTTTGTCTTTAAACTCGGCATGACGCAAGCATTCGCGACTGACTGTGTCCTTCATAGCATCCAAAACAACAGCCTTAACATCGCCTTCGTGGCCCTCGTAGCCACTATCTAGCTGCATAGCTTCAGCAGAAGACACAGTCTCTAGACCAATGACACCCTTGGGGAAGCACTTTTGGAACTTGTGGGCATCAGCGCCGAGGATGGGCTTCTTGATATTGATGACAGGCATTAGGCGGTAAGTAGCGGGGCAAACGGGAGAGAACTTGGCGTGGTCGGAACCCAGGCCCTTGTGCATATATATATCGCACTTGATTGACTGGGGTGGGCGTAGCTTAGCAATCAAAATATCAGGGTTGACAGGAGCTATGATGTTCTCTCCAGAGAAATACTCGACCTGGCGGCCGATGGGCTGGTACTGCAGGTCACGCGCATAGACGTTGGCGTGGTTGTACAGCTTCTCAGGGTCTGTTTCGTCCTCGGCAGCATCGGGGTTGTGTGTACACTGGACATCCAGACGCAGACAGACGGTATTGTAGTCGAATAGATTGGCAGAGGTGTCTTCAGCTGCCTCGGGCTTCTTGTAGTCCTTGAGAAAGTCGAGGAGACCCTCCTTGCCGCCCTTGAACGGTATTAATCCCAGGCGGTGCGCAAGTACCTCGTCCTGAATAACAGACGTGTTGTCATCGTAAAATACGGTCTCGATGGCGAGCGTGGGGATCTCGGCGATGATGATGCGGCGGATGGCGTTGGCGATGGAGGCGTCGATGCCAATGACGCTGAACGACAAGTCGTGCTGCTTGTGGTTATGAACCTTGATGCTTAGGCCATCACGGAAGGCATCTAGCGAGAATGCATTGTCTTCGCCAGGATAATGACCGGGGAAATCAGTGGAGGAGACATGCGAGACGGTCTCAGCGTTGACGCTGACGAGCTACAGTTGGAGAGAAGAGTTGCTGTTAGATCGCAAGCTATAGTTTTGAGCTGGTTTCTTTTTTAAATTGGCTGGATCAACAAACCTTGCGGCTATCAGCTTCCACGATTCTAGCAGGCGACATTTTGAATGTATTGAATGAATGAGATGGTAATGCTGTTGTTCTGTTGCTCTAAGCCTTGCAAAGACACTATGTCGAACAGCATCTTAAAGCAGTCTTCTTTGCTTTAGTAACCTGAAGCGCGAGAACTTTTTCCGTTATCGATAAGCTGATAGCAGGGAGGTTGTGCATATCACAAAGTTAGCTTACACGTACATAAACTATATGGCTGCATAACATCTGCACAAATGGCTCGGAAAAAATGTATTCCGGCAAAAAATCGGCAAGCTTTGTCTCCAACCAATGGTGGCCCACTATTATAAATCGTCCTACTATGTCCCAGGCTAATAGTATCAGGGATTCTATCTCTTGTACGATAGGCTAAAGTAGCTAAAGCACCATTATCAACACAATCAAATCCATAATCCGGGGCTTATAAGCCAGCCACGATTATCTTGATCTGAGACTGCCTGTCTATTGTTTATGTGCGTCGAATTCCGGTTAAGATAAACGTTGATTGGTCTCCAATTGATTCTGTACAGTTTTCCAGAGCTGCCGCAATATCTGACGTCGCGCCCACAATCTCATCAAAACCTGCCAAATAAAACGGATTGATATCCCCTCATCGCTCAACCTTCTCTATCAAAACTCTCGATCTCACTCCGTCCGTACCAACAACCTCATGGCCTCGCTATTCCGGCTTGCTAGCCGTGGGGCTTCTGCTAATTCCAGTAGTCGCTTGGGCAACGGCTTCCTGGCCTCTGCCGGCGCTGCTCGCCGTACCTCTCCGGCCGGTATTAAAGCACCGCGGCCCTTTTCGACGACCATCCATCGCCGCGCAGGGGTGTATCAGGGCACCCGGCTAATGCCTACAGATGAGGACTTCACCATCTCCAACAGCCCATACGAGGACCCTGATAAGCCTATCAGATTTGTCAACAAGCGCAAGCATGCTGACGCCGATGACGTCTCAGACCGCAAAATTCGCCACTACACCGTCAATTTTGGCCCGCAACATCCAGCTGCCCACGGTGTACTGCGGCTGATTCTGGAGCTGGAGGGTGAGAATATCGTCCGTGCCGATCCCCACGTCGGTCTGCTTCACCGCGGAACCGAAAAGCTCATCGAGTACAAGTCATACCTGCAGGCGCTCCCATACTTCGACCGTTTAGATTACTGCTCCATGATGACCAACGAGCAGTGTTTCTCTCTAGCGGTTGAAAAGCTGCTCAACATTGAAGTGCCAGAGCGTGCCCAGTACATCCGAACTTTGTTTGGCGAGATCACGCGTATCCTCAATCATCTGATGTCTGTTTTGTCTCACGCCATGGACGTTGGTGCCCTGACGCCTTTCCTATGGGGTTTCGAAGAACGTGAAAAGCTAATGGTAAGATATAACGCAGCACATAAATGATGTATCTGTTTAGCTAATCAACTCGAGTAGGAGTTTTACGAGCGTGTCTCTGGTGCTCGTATGCACGCTGCCTACGTGCGTCCTGGCGGCGTTCACGAGGATATCCCCATTGGTCTTTTAGACGATATCTACGGCTGGGCAACTCAATTCAGTGACAGAATCGATGAGACAGAGGAAATGCTAACAGACAACCGTATCTGGATTGACCGTTTACAGGGTGTTGGCATTGTTCCAGCATCCGAGGCTCTGAACCTGTCATTCTCCGGTGTCATGCTTCGTGGTTCTGGCATTCCTTGGGATATCCGCAAGAGCCAGCCGTACGACGCCTATGATAAGGTTGAGTTCGATGTGCCTGTTGGTGTCAATGGCGACTGCTACGACCGCTACCTGTGCCGCATGGAAGAGTTCCGTCAGTCTCTGCGCATCATCACACAGTGTCTAAACCAGATGCCCGAAGGTCCTGTTCGCGTCGAGGACTACAAGATTTCACCTCCTCCTCGTACTGCCATGAAGGAGAATATGGAGGCTCTTATCCACCACTTCCTCTTATACACCAAGGGCTATGCCGTTCCCCCCGGTGAGACCTACTCCGCCATCGAGGCTCCTAAGGGTGAGATGGGTGTTTACCTGGTTAGTGACGGTACTGAACGGCCCTACCGCTGTTCTATCCGTGCTCCTGGGTTTGCCCATCTGTCTGGTTTTGATCACGTCTGCCGCGGTCACTTGCTTGCTGATGCCGTTGCTGTCATTGGTACCATGGATCTTGTGTTTGGTAAGTTAGCACTTTGTTCCTTGCAATTAAAATCAGATTATAATCAACTAACAACGTCGCATTACAGGTGAGGTCGATCGATAAACAGTACAATACACCAGAACCCCTTTTGTAGCAAAAGGAGGGATGCAGAATCACCAGAACATTAACAACCGTCGGAGAACAGGGCCGCATTGTAATTGTACAGAACAACGCACACCGGGTCGCAGTATATATCTTATTGACGTTTCTTTCTTTTGTTTTTTTAAGTACGCAAAATTCTCCTTACGTCGATAAAGCCAAATGGTTCTCTTTGTAATTACAATGTGTATGCATCTGATGTTCATATAATGTGGTGTACAGAAGGTTTTTGACTAATCAGGTGCTGGTACATATTTTTGATACATAAGTTTACAAGAATTTCACTCCGCTTCCGGACGCTTTCTCCATGAAGAAGTTTTTCAGCGGTTTCAAAGCATTGACGGCATTTAGACCGATAGATCTTAAAGGCACAATAGGGCCAGAGCTGAAAGAGTATAGCTTATGGAGTTTGTCACAGACGCCCATCAGCATATGGTTAGCAGCATATCGTTCGGCGTTGTAGGCTTCTAATGACAAGATAGAGCCAATATCTTGGCCGTGCAAAACGGCAGTCTCGATAGTGTGTACAAGGCTCTGAATATCGCCCTGTCCTTGGTTTAGTCCTTGGCCAGCTAGAGGGTGGACACTATGTGCAGCGTCACCAACAAGAGCGATGCGTTCTGCGATGTACGTGTCGGCGTGACGCATCTTGAGAGGGAAGGATGCAATAGTTCCCTCCTGGACACCCGTGACTATCTGTGGTATAGCAAACTTATCCACGGGGGTGTGATTCAAGCGCCACTCTAGCTCGTCTTGATGAGCGCCTTCTGTCTTAAGGCCATGCATGTAGTCAATATCGATGTGACGCAGACGAAATCCGGCATTGACAAGAGCTACAAAGTCGCGCGGCTTAAGGTCCTTCAGAAAAGCAGCCCGCTCCGGCGTAGTCGACCACACTAACGTAGCCAGGCGGCCCGGTAGTGGAAGCATGGCTATGGGGCCACTTGGTAGAAAACGCTGATATGCGATCTTGCGGTCCGCACCACCCCAGCCGTCACCCTCCAGTTCGAGAGTTGCTACAACTCCATGTTTATTATAGTCCCAGCCTTCAGTCTCGATGTTGGCAAATGTGCGTACTAGAGAGTTAGCGCCGTCAGCACCGACCAGCAGCCGAGCCCATAGCTTTTGCCCACTGGAAAGATTGACGACAGGCCATTGGCTTAAATCATAGTCCTCAGTCTGTTCGCCGTATGTGATTCCAGCAACCTTTGCGCCATCAAAGATGCTCACTCCACCGAGCTGCTCAACTCTTGAAAGCAGGCCTTGTGTCAAGTTGAGATTTTCGGCCATATACGCAATTGTCTGGTCTCTGTTGCGGTTGTTGCTGTCAGCCCAGTCGAACTCGATGCGGGCATCAGTCACGCCGTCCCAAACTTGCATTTCTTGGTAATTCTGAACGCGCTCACGCTTGAGATGAGACCAGGCGCCGATCTGATCAAGGTACTCTGCAGAAGTTGGCGTCAAAGAACTACACCTGTTGCTAAACCTTTCCATCGGCAAAGACCACGACCGCAGTTTGCTTATATCTTGTGCCTCGATAAGAGCCACCCTAAGACCAGCGGTAGTAGGGTTCGCACCTATACTATATTAGCACTATATCCAGAAAAAAAAAAAAAGGAAATATAGCATACGGATAGCAGCTAAGAGACTTAGGCCAGCTGGACCACCACCAACACAGACCACATCATAGATATCAGGCTCACTAGCACCTGTACCTGGAGATACACTACTGTAAGGTTTGCGTATGTGTTTATTAGAGGCATTTAAAAAGTTTCGACATGACTGCGATACTGGCACTGATCTGTAACCTAAAGAAGCTAGAGAATAAGCCCCAAGCCGAGCTGGACGCACGAGAATTTGTGCTGACATGGCGTTGAGTTTGAAATTTGTGAGGCGTTAGCTTGGCGTCTGTTAAGGCATAAGATAAAACAAACAAGAAATTAGGATAGCATAGTATCAAAGTCCTACGACAGAACGAGCTTTAAACATACTTCCAACTTTCTGAGTGACTTGTACGCTGCTCCGGTCCAGTTAGCAAATCGGATGAGCTAGCGCCACATGTGGCGGTTCAATGGGATGATCCGAGAATCACTGACAGCATGTGGCGTTTGTGTCATCAACCAACCCAAAGCAGCCGCGACAATCTTCCCTTCTACAACCCTTAGCATGACACTTTTTAAGTAGAAAAACGCCATGTTGATTACGACAACCTCTTTAGGTCTGAAGAAGGTCAATGGTGCTAAATTGCTGCTGGGCCCGACGCCGCCTTACGCAAGGAATCTATCTTGTCAGTTGCCCACCTTCACACTTTTCTACCACCATCGCCGTCTTTTCGCAAATTGCTACATGTCTTGAAATGCGGGAACTCTCTTCGGCACAAGTACACAAGGACTACCTTTGAAGATTCTGGTAGTTCATCGGCCAGCATGTCAATCTCAGATTCCACCCATGCCTGTTTGCGATATACTGCCCTTTCGACGATTCAGTTGGACCGACACAGCACCAGCCCCACGGAGACTTCCTTTCTGTGAATTTCTTACCATAGTCTGATCATGAAGAATTTTCTCAGTTACGTAGGGATGACAACTCCACTTGGTTGGGTTTTAGGGTTCACCTGTTTATCGTTCAGGACTAATACGTCAAAACTATGAATAAAAATCAACTTTCTGCTACATAGTAGCACGCCTAAATCTGCAGACAGTGGTTACTGGTACTTTTTGAAGATATATTTCCAAGCTAGCTTACGTTCCCATTTTTCAACTCATAAAACGATTAGAAGTTATCTATGACGAGACTCTCCCACGAAAGTTAGTTTGGGTCATATTAACCCTACCCAGACCCTAATGATAAAGCGGGGCTTGCCTATGAATTAGACACTTCGAGTTATTATCTCCATATTCTATTTATTCTATCTCGAAGTTAGTTTTGCTTGAATAAGAGATATTCTCAGTTATGAGTTCTATTAATAATCTCTCAGTGAAGGCAAGCGTCTATTAAACTAGACATGACCACTACCTGACAGCATGTAATAATTCAGAGACCGCCTTGTGAGGCGACCGAAATTATGGACTTTGCTAACCTAGCAAGTGACGATCTTTTATTTGAAAGGCCCAAGTCACGTATTCAACACGCATGTTACCACATCATCTGAAAACGTAGACTTCCTGAAGTCAATAAGTCGCTGGTAGTAAACCTCTTCTCTTGATGAAGAAATAAAGCTTTTCTTAACCTTCCAGAAAATCTCAAATTTAAGGTACCGTGTAAACGTGTTGTCAGATAATTTGGTTGCACAGAGAAGATAATATTTTCCTTGTTTTTCCCTGTGCAAGTAAGTACCTTTTTGAAATCACGTATGTACTAACTTGGCACTCCATCAAAATATGGGGCGTGTTTAGGATACTTCTATACGTGGTACCATAGAGAGAGACTCCCAATTATATCGCATGGCAAATATGCAGCATCGATCCGGCTTATCAGTCAATTTCCTCCCTGTTTGCCATAGCTACCTCTATTCCTTTGATAAGCTTCTCTCGACTTGCACATTAGCTCTTTAACCTGCCTCTTTTTTCCAATCGCCGTTTTCATCTCATGTAAATCACGTGATCTGTATTTGTTGGCGTTGCCCCCCAGAAGCACCACGTACATCTGTTGTTTTTTTAATGATTTTTTTCGCTTCGCTTAAGTTGTCCTGTAAACAACACAGGTCGGGATTGCTGTTAGCTTTGCTTTCACTGCCAAAGTCCATCGGCTTCCCTTTCTATATCTCCAGTGCCCTGTTTACCTATTGGTAGTTAGAAATTGTTCCCTCTCGAGTGGGTTCCCGAAACTCTTCTTGTGAGTTGTCCCGAAGTGTAGGCTGCGTCGCTCCGCTTCCACTTCCTTCTTTTTACTTCTTCTTTTTCTGTGCGTTCTTGTGCTATCTAACAAGCTGGTCGTAATGGTGCCTGTTCAGGGTGTGATTTTTCTAACATTAATCCTTGGTCAATTAGATCTACCGTGCTAGGACCTCATTTATTGCCTCTTAACAATTCACTTCATCACCTCAACCATTTGTTATCGCCATCCTCAGACGCAACCATGGCCGACACCGAAGTCGACTATCTCCAACCGGGCTTTGATCCCAAGTCGGTGACTATGCCGCGTCTACGGTCCATCATGGTCACCCACAACGTGCCTTATCCATCAACGGCAAAAAAGGCAGACTTGGTCAATCTGTTTCACCAGGAGATCGCCCCCATGGCTAAGAAACTCCTTGCGCAACGCGCCCGCGTCAAGAGAATGAGCTCTGGAATAATCAATGCCGAAGATGCCCTTGAAAATGAAGACGAAGACCTAATGCTACGTCCACCATCGCGCTCTCGCCGCTCTGCTTCCCCACGCAAAGCTGTGTCGCCTCGCAAGAGCTCCTCGCGCCTGAAAAGTGAATCTGTCGAGCCCGAACATGCTCCTGAGCCATCCTCTGTGCGCACCGTTCGCACGAGCACACGGTCGGCTAGCCGTGGCCTTTCACTAGACCCCGAGCCGATTCACGATAAGGCCTCTACTGCTCGTCGTAGTCGTACGAGCATGACTCCACAGGTCATTGTCCAGGAGCCTTCGCAGCCTGATGATGACGATATTCCGGATATGATGTCCGAGGAGGACAATGAGGAAAGCGTCTTTACAGCCGACAATCCGTTTCAGAGCGGTTCCCCTCCCAGATCTAAAACGCCTGGAAGCACCCGCCGGAAATCAGGTGCTCCGGGAACTGCTAAGCGGAGGAGTGCCGGCACAGGTGGGATCACCCCCGCACAGATCTTGCCTGGGGGTATGACTCTATCTAGCATCATGGCTCAACAGCAGCAGCTGCCTCCTAGAATGCGCACTCCCTCTGCCGAGTCTGCTCGCATTCCATCTCCTGCGCCTGTCCCTCAGCGCAATCTATCTCCCTCACCAGCTCCTCGCCGTAGCCCTTCTCCGGGTCCATTTCCGGAGTACCAACATGAGATAGATGCTGGTGAGGAGTTCACCCCCGAGGCCTTGCGCGAGCTTGAACAAGACATTGCGAACTCTGGTAATGCGGCTATGACTTCACACAGAACTACCGCTCAGCCTGGCCGCAAGTTCGACTTAGCAACACCAATTTGGGTACTTTTATTCACCATATTTGCGGCATATGGTGTCTGGTACCGCCAGGAAAAGGTTGCTGTAGGCTACTGTGGTTTGGGTCGGGAGGCTACTCAATTTATCCCCCCAGATGTTCCTGTTCCTGATTGGATTTTGCCATTTGTCGAGCCCCAGTGCGAGCCCTGCCCTTCTCACGCGTACTGTTATGAGGAGTTTGTTGTTCGTTGTGAAACTGATTTCATCCTGAAGCCTCACCCGCTTTCCTTTGGTGGTATCATCCCGATTCCTCCTACCTGTGAGCCCGATGGCGAAAAGGTTCTTCGTGTCAAGGCCGTCGCTGATAAGGTTATTGAGGAACTTCGTACTCGCCGTGCTGAGCATGAATGTGGTGGTGTTGTCGATGAGGAAGGTGAGAGGGTAGACACTCCTGCTATCAGAGAGCAAGCCCTGAAAGAAATCATCAGCCGTCAACGCCGTAAGAAGCTTGCCCAGCAGGAGTTTGACGACCTATGGGATGCTGCCATCGGCGAGGTCAAGAACCGCGATGAGGTTATTGTCACCACCGAAGAGTAAGTCTTTTTTCATCTCTCTTCTGTCATTCACATATAAATGGCTTGTACTTTTTCTATATATTTTATAGCCTAGTCTTATCTGACGTCATGCAAACTAACCAGGCCGATCGCCGTTCCTACAGAGAAACCGATTCCGGAGCCGTTTCAGACACGTTCTTATCTTCCACCTCTCTCGCTAGACTTCCAGTCACGTGCGCCATCAAGAGAACGTTCGTCAAGGGACTGGAAAGACATCGATTCGGAATTGGGGCTGTAGTCGCTACATTTTTATCTGTTCTATATATCCGCAAACGCTATCGCAGCCATGTAGCGGCCTCTGCCAAGGTTCCTGCTATTGTCGACCACGTTCTCGACCGACTTTCAAATCAAAAGGAAACTGTTGATGAAGAGTACGACGACCCATGGCTATTCTTGCCTAACCTTCGTGATGATGTTCTACGTTCCATCCATTCGCTCTCAGATCGTGAGCGTATCTGGGCCCGCATCATCAAGGTTGTTGAGCAAAATGCCAACGTCCGCGTTGCCCAACGCGAAAGCCGATCCGGTGAAGTTGGCCGGGCTTGGGAATGGATTGGCCCAGTTCGGGTCGATCCCCGAAGAAAGGCTGGCAGGCAGTCATACGGTGGTGATGTCCCTATCAAGTCGGAGTCCGCCGATAACGCTCAGTGGGAGCAGGGCAAGCGGCCCATCTACTAGGCAATCTGACTTCAATCAAATTCGCGACTCTCTTCTGAAGTCAATTATAGGGGTCAAAGTATCCCAAATCTCTTTATCACAGATAACAACGGCGGCTGTTCTTCCCTTCGCATTACATATGTTTTTATGTAGATGCTATCAAGTAGTAGCATTATAATATCTTTCTTCGTGTCTACATCTCTATCCATTTTTTTCGTGGGTTTTTTTGTCCTATTTTATGCGTATCATTTGTAATGATTCAGATATTTTTCATGTCACGCCTTAATATGATTCTTGCGATTTAAATGAGATTAATATTTGTGATCGTACGTTATATTACATGCTAATGCTTATCAATATTGTAAAGAGTTATCATAAATATTATGGTTTATTTGACTGATGAAATTTCACATGCCCGGTTGAAGAATCTGTTTCTATTCTAATACGACATTAAAAATATGAACACATTTTTTTTAAGATGAAAGAGAAGAGGAACATAACATATGTTGAAGAATATATTGCACACGTGTTTATGAAGGATAAACACAGCCCAAAGACAAAGGAGACGCATTTTGAGGTATAAAAAAGCACCTATGGCTAATGGGTTTTGAATAATGGTAACATGGGAGGGAGACAAAGCGAGAGCTAGAAAGTATAAAGCTGGACGGTCGTTGATTCGGGGTTATTGGTTAGGAGCCAAAAAAAAAAACGACAGACTTCTTCAAGCCTTAGCCTGGGCAACGATCTTCTCAACCTCGGCAACGCTCTGTCTCAGGATATCCTGCAGGGCCCTGGGAGTGGTAAGCTCCTTGGTGACCTTGGCAATAACGAAATCAGCGGTCTCCTTCTGCTGGCGGGCCTTGACCTGCGACTCGTAGCGGACCCAGGATTCTAGAACGGACTTTGCTTCGGCGGCCAGAGCGGTCTTCTGCTCCAGTTCGAAAGCCTGAGCCTCAACACGAGCAGTCTCCTATAGATATGTGTTAGTAATGTGGGTTTTGTAGTCGGTCAGTATCCGTCCTTAAGTTGAGCTGAATAAGAAAGCTCGGGTTTTTTTTTAAAATATTGTTCCCAAGCTAAACGAATGAAGGTGCCGTGGGTAGTGTGAAATGTACCTTGGAGACCTCGAACAGGGACTTGGTAATGTCAACGACACCAGCCATTTCCTGGACGGAGTCGATACGGGTCTTAACAGCCTGAGTATGGTCCTCACGGGCCTGGTTCAGGATGTTCTTGATCTTGTCGTTCTGAGACTTGGCCCACTCAGAGTACATAGGACCACCGAATTTGATCAGCGAGCCCCAAACACCGAGAAGGCAGAAGGCGATAACGGTCTCTTCGTTGACGACATAGTACTCGTTGCTAATGGCGTAGACTGACAGGGCGGCAGCGGAAGAGAGGATGGCCGACTTGGAAACCAGGGAGTTGCCGGGCAGCGCATCAATGATGGACTGCGCCTTGTTCTTGGCGGCATCGTCCTGAACGACGGGAGGGGTGTTAGTCGACTGGGCGCGGACAGCCGTGAAGGCAGGAATGACGGCGCGGCGGGCCAGCGTTGGCCGCAGGAGGGGAGCGGCTATTCGGAGAGAGTTCGGTTAGTTATGCTTGAGAGATGGAAGGCCATTGATATATGTGTGTGTATAATGTTATGGAACGGGATAGACAGGGGTTCGGGTTCGGGACTATCTTTCGAGAGGCAAGGTTATTGTCCGTGATACAGCAGTGGGAGGTTGGCATTCGGCGGACAGCGAAGGAGTCACTTAACGTATCAGAGGGCCTGGAAAAAGCTAGCTATACGATACTCGGAGACAGAAAATTGAATTTCATAGATACTCTGATCCCAATTGGCCCTCTAACTCACGCATACCGGTACCGCCGTGCCCTCCGGATATTTCCAAGGGTCCCGCGGTAGGAAAAACGACCGATCATCTGGGGAGGGGAGAGTGCAAAAGGGACAAGCCAGGAATTCAACTGCTACTCACCAACGGCGCTACGAGCCAAACGGGACGCCATTTTGGGCTTGTAAGAAGAAGGAAAGGTAGAGAAAGAAGGTGCGGGAGGGCGATTCAGATCGAATTGTCGACACTTACGGTCGTTCGGAAGCTGGGAGAATCTTCTTCTTCTATCTGGGCGGAGAGTTTTATCGCGCTGGCACATTCAGAGAGTTTCCCTCTGGGCAGCCAAGGCCTAGCAGCAAAAATCAGAATCACGTGATGTTCCTTGTCCTTCCGATTTAAGTAGATTCAAGTACTGAAGCGAGTGCAAGGTCCGATAAGCATGATAAGAAAATTGCCCCACTTTAATTTTCTCAAAGATCCGACATCAGCATAAAGAATTTGTTGTAGCTTGGTTTGGCGTAGCCGGCGAAATAGGAATTTTGTTTTGGGTAGCAGAAGTGTGTTCATTTCCTCTTAATAGAGTCTTTTTTTGCTTACGGGGCCTAATTATCACATTTACATTTATTTCGAGTCATTGTATATGCCCTAATACTGCGAATTGATCAATATGGCGCCACCCATCTCGAAGAAAGATGCGATCAAGCGCAAGCGGAAGACCGTTGCGGGTACCGAAGCACCCAAGAAACGCCGCCGTTCCATCGGCGGAAACGACAATACCGACGTCGAGGCGCAAATCCTGCAACTTGAAGCGCAGATTCTCGAGTCTAGGAAGAACTACAACAATATAGCCCAACTGTTCGACTACATCAAGGGATACATGGACAACGTCGAGGTCTCAATGCTGGCTGCTGTAGCTGGTTGCAGGGTGTTTATCAAGCTATTAGCTGCTGGTCGGTTGTTGCCCAAGAAAGGCCTGTCTGAAAAGGATTCAGTTGTTGTTCAATGGCTACGTGAAAGACTGTCACAATATCGCACCCTTCTGCTTGCATTGATGGCAGTAGATGAACTATCTTTGACGGTTCTGACGCTGATAATGAAGCTATTGAAGGCTGAGGCACAATACTCTACAGACAAGGAAGAGTACCAATTCCCTTCATTTTTTACCAATGACCTTGTGAAAACTTTGGTGGAGGAGTGCAGCAAAGAGGCGCGCAAGGAGTTTCTCAACAAGTTTGTAGACGAATTTGACGACATCAGATATTTTACCTTGCGTGGTATCAAGTAAGTTTGGAAGCAGCGGCTACAGACACCACTAAATTTATAGTCGCTAACATGGCATAGAACCCTTTCTGACACATGGACCGAAAAGTCGAATCACTTCGATGCAGCTTTTGAGATCCTTATTGGAATTGATGGTGTCCCCGATTCTAGTGACGAACTCACAGACTTCTACCTTGAAAAGCCTAAAATCAAGTCTCATAATCTTTTCTCCCTCGTTCAACATAAGCGACAAGCACAGGATGCGTGGCTAGCATTAATAGCTCACGGCACGACAAAGGATTCCAGGAAGATGATTCTTAACGTGCTCGTCGATACAATTGCGCCTTGGTTTTCTAAGCCTGAACTTCTGTCTGACTTTTTGACTGATTGTTATGACATGGGCGGCGCTACGTCGTTGCTCGCGCTTTCTGGTGTTTTCTACCTTATCGAGCACCGCAATCTCGACTATCCCTCTTTCTACGCCAAGCTATACTCGCTGCTAGATCGTGATATTCTGCACTCGAAGCACCGCTCCAAATTCTTCCGACTCATGAACACGTTCCTCTCGTCATCGCATCTTCCCGCTGCTCTAGTAGCTAGTTTTATCAAACGTCTTGCCCGTTTGTCGTTATTTGCACCTCCAAGTGCCATCGTTTATGTAGTTCCTTGGACCTACAACATGCTACGTCTGCACCCACTGTGCTCATTCATGTTGCACCGTGTGACACGCGAGGCGGAGTTGAAGAAGCTTATTGAGAGTCAGGGCTTTGAAGATCCATTCGATGTTGACGAGAAGGATCCGATGGAGACGAAGGCTATCGAGAGTTGCTTGTGGGAGCTAGTACAGGTCCAGAGCCATTACCATCCTAATGTAGCAACGATTACCAAGATCATCTCTGAACAGTTTACTAAGCAAGCGTACAACCTCGAGGACTTCCTCGACCACTCGTACAGCAGTGTAAGTTGCAGACCCAAATCTTAGACCATGATAACTTATAAGGCGTGCATTTTGCTAATCTACAGTTTGTAGTTGCTGGATGCCGAAATGGGCAAAGATGTCAAGAAAGCGCCGGTGGTTGAGTTTCAGATCCCCAAGCGCATCTTCCTGCCGCAAGATATGGAAGCCGGTATAGCAGATAGTTTGGTGGTGAAGCTGTGGGAGTTCTGAGTGAGTGATTGACGTGACTTTGCGGATGTTTTGTTCTTCAGTTAAGGCATCTGGTCTTTCAAAGTTGTCTCTGTCTTTATCTTTCTGTTCTTTTTTTTTTTTTCTTTTTTTTTCTTATATTTTCTATCTCTTGCATTTTCAAAAAGCATTTGGGCCGACGGAGTTTGTCTTTCTGCACTATATTTCACTTTAGAGAATTTGAAAATACATGACCAACATCTCAACCTATTGATGGCCTGTGTAGAAGCTTGGCGCAGTGTTCATGATTTGCTGGGCTGAGCTGGCGTCTTAGAGGCCTGCTTCATGTGGCGGATGTCGCCGGCTGCAGTGCAACGTCGCTATCAGACTGCGAGCTTGTGTTTTACAGCATCCTCTACAATATATATGGCTGGTCTGAAATAGAACCTTGTGATTAAAGAAGAAGTTGAAGAAGCCGTTTTTCTTGATTTTGTCTCTAATTTCCTCTTTTTTTTTGTTACCGTTTGAGGCTTATAGCACTGGCCCCACCGAAAACATCCTGCAGCAGAATTTCACAGTAGGGTTACAAGCGCTATGACTAGCTCCCTAAGCTTAATAGTGAGCATCGCTGATGTCATTTTGTGCGATTGCTCCATCAAAGTTTTTGTAGCGCGCAGGCTTAGTTAGACTTTGCTGGAGGCAACTTTTCTGTGCCCGCATTCTTCAACAAGCCTATTTTATACAAACGCTCGAGATTTTCATCTCTGAGATTTATACCAACCATCGAATCTATCTCGATCTCATACACCTTTCATCGACCTCCATCGAATATCTCCTAAAGCTGACGCCGCCGACCATTTTCGGCATATTTTATCTCAGAATCCCGTTGTTTTTATGCAAACTTGCATCACTAAGCCGTGCTGACTGTCGCTTTTCCTGCTTTGGACACTCTAGGCCATGGTGAAGTTTTCCGACTTGCTGAGCAGCGCCTGTCTTCGATGATCTCGATGCCCTGAGAGACTAGTTGTGATCCATCTACTGGCTTTATTCTGCTGGCTGCTCTTCTTGCAAGTAAGTAGTACTACGACACAACTGCTATATGTAACTTGGAATGCGACCACTATTGCTGCTGTAATTCATGTTCTACTAGCAGAGCCATCCATCAATCATTCTATCATCTACACTACTGTGCGGCGGCTCGGTTAGTTGCCTCCCTGCTTTTTCCCACCTATGGCTGGCGCATATTGCTTGCGCTCTTTATCTGATAAGCAAGCTTGGGTCTAGATCGCAAGGGCCCGTCGTCATTCTGTCTAGGGTGTGAACGTGAGGCTGACTTGTTTCGCCTGGCTCTGTGAAAGCCGGGGGACTTTCCCTGTAGAGTAATTATACTAGTTGATACTATCGCTGTATTTGTCTTGCACTTTTGCTCACACGCAGTGTACGTTGCACGCTTACACGCAGTCCACTGTCGGCTTGAATCGGCACCCCCTTCATACTACGCTTAGCATCACTAGCGAAATCTCACGAAGCTCACCACCATGTCCACTCTTGCTCCCGCAAACCACAACAAGTCTCAGTCTCAGTCTCAGTCTCAGTCTCAGTCTCGCTCCCGATCTCGCCGCGGCCGTCGTCTGGCTGAACAATCCAGCTTGCCAGTCGCAGAGGGCTCTTTTAATGATAGTTCTTCCACTCCGTTCACCCCATCTGCCGTCGCATCCGCATCCGCATCCACCTTGGCACCCGACACTATGGCCCAGTCAGGCAAGCGCCGTAAAAACCGCGGCGGAAAGAAAAAGCGGACGCGTAGAAAGTCGTTCGCTGCGCCCGTGGAAGAGTCCCACGATGATGCCGACGGCTCGGTCATAGACGAAGAACAGCCTCGCGAATGGGCTGAGGAGGAAGACATCCATCGCGAAGAAAGCGTTTTCAAGTCGCTTCCAAAAGGCCGTCGCATGAGTACGGGAAGAGATGACGTCGCTGAACTAGCTGCCCACAGGTATGTTTCTCTCCTACATTTTCCCCTCTCACCTTAGCATCCTTTTTAGTTTAATGTTTTACTTTTTATCCCATCCTACGTATCTGCTGTTGCATGCTGTGCTGTGGTTCCTGCATATAAATCTGCCAACTCAGAGCCATGTGATAGAGCGCATAATAGGACCCAAGCTCTAGCTATCAGTTCAATGTCGCTTTGATATGCTCGCTCTGCCACTTTCTCTTTTATCTTATCGCTGTTGAAGTTTGCCTGCCGTTCATGCCTTAACTGTCTAACACATATGCACCCTACCATAGAAACCAAATAGTATCACGTCAAAAAAGGTCGTCGACTATGGGCTTGGGCTCTTCGAGTTTTGTACCTCCATTTACCATTCAACGTACACGGACGAACCGCGCGGACGATGTTGTGAGCAGCGATGAAGACCAAGAGGACGAAAACTTACATTGGAACGAAGGGTCGCCACTTCTAGCCTCCTCAAGGTCTAAACGTACTGCGCCTACGATCGCCATACCTAACTATGGTGCCAGCCAGCAGAACATCAGCCGGCGCAGTTCAAACCAGTCTCTTCACAACCGCATGAATACTCTCGCAACACCAACGATTGAGCGCAGTCACAATGTCAACTATCCACCGTCGATTCCTGGGTCGCCTACTTTGGGACCGTCTGATGACCACCAGATGACATTTGGCGACGTCATGATCCGTCATGAACTTTCCCGACATGCCTCCGACGATAGTAGTCAACGAAACGAACGTCTTACGGACGTTGGTGATGAAAATCTAGCCATTAGTCCTGGGAGCCCAGTGCTTAGCAAGCGTGGCCCTCCCCAGTCGAAGACCTCCGAATCTTTGGGATCAGATGCACACGCCCACAATGAAGACGAGGATGAAGGCCATCCGCAAATGTTCGAGTCTCGCCATCGTGGAAGAAGACGTCGGCGTTGGCCAGATCTTGCTGTGCTTGAGGATTGGAGTACCTATGAGACAAAGAGCAAGACTGATGGCTTGCGGGTTAAGAAAATCACTGAACCACAGCTTATTAATGGACGCTTACGTCCAGTGAACAAAGGCTGGTGTGTACCTGCTGATGACTTCCCATATCGCTTCACCTACTTCAATGAAGAGCTTCCAAGTACTATCCACAGTCAGTCTATCTCAGAGCTTGTACAGAGTGATGGCTCTTTCCGGGAACTTTTTGTCCCTGATCGCCCTGTTCTAGATGATGACGACTCTGGTAGCGACTCTGATGAAGAGCAAGTCAGCTTCAACGCTCACATGCGCGGAGCCACTTATATCAAAGTCTCATCTACTACGTCGTCATCCAAGGCTCTTGGTCGTGGATCGTCCACTCTTGTAAACTCTGCATATGACTCTGAGATGCATCGTGAGCTTTCACGACAAGAAACCCCTGTCTCCACGTCATTCAACGGCATATTATCACCTCCAGAGAACGCCCCCGTTAGTCCGCTGCCGATACCAGTGACAGAAAAGACTATTCGTCTCGGTGAGCGTCCTGTCTGGTGGCTCGATATCATGAACCCTACTGAGACCGAACTCAAGGTACTAGCTAAAGCATTTGGCATCCATCCTCTGACGGCTGAGGATATCATGCTACAAGAAGCTCGTGAAAAAGTAGAACTGTTCCGCCACTACTATTTTGTCAACTACCGCACATTTGATCAGGATGAAAACAGCGGAGAGTATCTGGAGCCTGTGAACATGTACGTCATCGTGTTCCGGGAAGGCGTTCTAAGTTTCCATTTCGGTATGACTCCTCATGCTGCCAATGTCCGTCGTCGTGTACGTCAATTGCGCGACTATCTCATCGTGTCCTCTGACTGGATTTCATATGCCATTATTGATGACATCACGGATGCCTTCGTGCCTCTAATTCAGAGCATTGAAGATGAAGTCGATGACATCGATGAGACCATCCTGAAGATGCACACGAGTGCCAGCAACACTGTAAACAAAGCTCCAGTCAGCGATGCAGCTTCCATCCGCTCGGGCTCTAGCGCCTCAACAGCAGAAACCAGCATTGACATGCTCCGGCGCGTTGGAGATTGCCGCAAGCGTGTGATTTTGCTATATCGTTTGCTCGGCAACAAGGCCGATGTTATCAAGGGCTTTGCTAAGCGGTGTAATGAGCGCTGGGAGGTCGCCCCACGGTCTGAAATAGGGCTTTACCTGGGTGACATCCAGGATCACATCGTTACGATGACGGCCAACCTAAGCCATTACGAGCGTATGTTGTCGCGCTCGCATGCCAATTACCTGGCGCAGATCAATATTGAGATGAGCGAGCGTCAGGAGAAGACGGCTGACGTACTTGGCAAGCTGACGGTTCTTGGTACTATAGTGCTGCCAATGAACATCATCACGGGTCTTTGGGGCATGAATGTTTGGGTGCCGGGGCAGGGCATAGAGGACGATCTGACGTGGTTCTTCTGGATCACAACGGGGCTCTTGATGTTTGGTGGCGCGTGCTATATGATAGCTAAGCGGGTTTATGGTATCGTTTGATAAAGCCTCGAAAAGGCTGTTTTCTGTCTATTACTTTCCTTCGTCCGTTTTCTGGTTTTTTTTTTTTTCTTCGTAGCGGGTTTTGTTTTACTTGCGCCCTATCTTGCTCAATTTGCGCATACTTTCGACAACTCATCAACGCTGATATTTACTTTTGTCTCCTCAGCATAACTATATTACTCATCATTGTCTAGCATAGATTTGATTCATCTTATTATTCCTTTCATCTTCTTCCACTCTACTTTTTATTATATTTTAGCTTTTACTACTCACTAGTCCTACCATCATCGTGGTCAGATTCTGTTGTCTCTCTTCCTGCCCTCTTCATCTATTATATCTCTATATAGACGGCATCCCCATCCCCCCATATAGAAGCTACATAGTTCATATATTATATTCAGCTTTGCTTGCGCATTTTCATTTCTCCCTGGACCTCACACTTTTTGCTTTCCATATCTCTCTGCTGCTGCTCCTAGAATATAATTATTGTCAAGATAAATCGTCTTATTTCCTAATTGTATCTATATCAGAGCCATTACTAGCATCGAATTTTAATCTATCTAGGCGTCCATACAAAGTGCTATACGTCAAGAATTATGAGTAGCTGGACTTTTCTGTACTTTGCATTGCAACTCAAAAGAGTTGGAATTATCACCTGGTCTGTAGTTATCAAATTTCTTACAAACAAGTAGGCATACGTTTTTAAGAAGATCATTCCTATTTTCAGCAAAACTTTGCAAAGACTTAGGACAGGAATTGATTGAAACTATTTTAGATAGTGGGCGGCGAGCCCTAGAAAGATAGAATAAATTGTTATATCAAGCTTACTAAGAATTATCAATTGCTCATGAACGTCGTTTGTCTTGTCATGTCGATTCACTCCGACGTCTCTCCATCTTCACTAGTTCGCATTCGCTTGGATGAAGAATAGTCATCACCATCTTCACTCAGACTACCCTTACGTTTCAAGGAAGACGGTGCTGGCGAGGCTACACCACCACCATTACCACTGCTGCTGCCGGTCCCCGTCCCTGTCCCTGAGGACGGATCTAATCGCCGAGAAGCACCGGATCCACTACTAGCAAGTACAGTAGGGTCTAGAGATTCCGAGCTTCCATTAGATCCCAAAGGCGTGCCTTCTGGCGTATCACCAGTTCCAGTTGTGGCTGCGACAACGGCAGAACGTGGCACTTCGCCCATCCGTCTTGTACTGTTAAGATCAAACTTGGGCGAGATGAGGCCAGCCGGCGCGGTCTTGCGTAGCGGGTTTTCCGTATAGAACTGGTATAACACACGGATGGCGAGGGCACAGCGGCTTTCGTTGCCCTGCAAGTAGACCCACCATGGCACGCTGTTGATATCGTCCAGTTGTTGTTGTGTGTGTATGCTGGCGAAAAAGATAGCGGCTATGGCAACGTCTCGCGCAGAAAGCAGGAGAGGCAGAGTCGTTAGGCAGGCGTCATTGCAAAAGGCCCAGGCTGCTTGACGCAGAACGCGGTTTTGGTAAACGTTAAGGCGGACCATGACATCGCGCAAATGGTCATATGGGTTCTCGACCATCAAGTCGAAGGTTAGTAGCTCGAGCATGAGCTCCTCGTATAAGAGGATGCTATCACGCCAGCGCCAGTAGTCTTTGCTCTGTTCGTCGATGATAAGCCGTGGGTTTTTCAGGCCGACCTTTGCCACAGCAATGATAATGTCTTTGGTTTTGCGGCAGATTTCCTCAGTCTTGTTGGCAAGAAAAAGCGCGGTAGCAGCAATGTTCTATGTAATTAGTGTTAGCGTAAGCGCTTTATATATATATATATATACCGGATTATACTAACGTAATGATGGACACCTTGTTTCTGTTCTACCATACTGTACCGCATGTAGAACCGCTGAAAGAACACGCCTGCTACCCACAACGTTATTTGAGGTAACTCCAACAAGCCGCCAGCTTGATAGATGAAGTTAACGCCCTTGGCCCGTCGTAGCCTCTCCTCAGCTGGACTGATAGCATCTATTATAGACGGGCTACTCAGCACCTCGGCCTCTGTGAAGCACCACTGTGACATTTGATCTGGTGGTGGCGGAGGTTGATCAACGGGTGGGTGTGGCGGAGGTGGCGGTGGAGGCCGAGATAGTAGGACGGTAGCTGGTGGTCGTTGCGGCAGCGACTTATGTGGCAGCAGCGTAGTTGTGGTGGTGTGCTGTAAAGGCTCGGGCTGTTGCCGGGTTACCGGGGATGCCTGCGACGGATTGGTGGACTTATCGTCGATCTCGCCGAGTTCTGGTGACTGTGGTGCGTAGGTATGCGTTTTTCTCTCGCCTAATGGCGGCGACTTGCGCGCAGATGACGGAGGGCTGGGTGCAGCGGGAGGTACACTGCTATTAGGGTCCGGTTTTGACGTGGAAGAGGGCGGTCGGTAGTTTTCATGTGGTGGAGGATGGTAGGACTCGACGCTTGCCATAGTTGTGATGATATTTATGGATATAGTGGATGAGATTCGCTGATAGGCTGCAGGATCTGATGTGGCGGCTTGCGATGACGACGTGATATAGGACAGTATCAACAGCCTAGATAGACGAGAATTATCGATTGGGCGCTGATTGCTGTCCTGTTTGGCGGTTGGAAGACAATGCAATTGGGCGATGTGATGTGATGTTAGTACGCGACAGCTTTTGCACTATTTCGGGTATTTTGTCTGGCTGCAGGAAGAGCGCGTTAGACTGCGTTTGCATGCAAGGTGCTCGAGGGAAAAGATAAAATGCTAGGCGCTATATATGCTGTCAAATGTGGCTCTGGCACAAGAGGTTGAAGTATCGTCAAGATAGAAAAGATTTAACCCGAGAGATAGACGGTCGTTACAGGTCGCAGAGCAAGATGAACTGGAGATAGTTAGTTGAAATAGAAGAAGGTGAACTAAAAGCCGGCCAATGGAAGAAGATCTAGGTAGGAGAAGAAGATGGCCTAGGCTGGAGAATTGGTAGACTACATAGGCTTGTTTTACCCCAGCTAGGCCCACGCCAGGCCCTGCAATAATTATTACTATTACACCAGGCCTATATAGCCAGCCACTGTAAAATCTTGAATCTTGGAGCACTGTAGAATCACGTGATATTAGTCAGCCGAGCATCGCCCAAAGAGGCTAACACTGACGTCGATGGCCAATGACATACATATATGCACAATGGTAGCATTTGCAGCATGTCAGATGAAAAGAGTAAACATGGTTTTGGGTATCATTTTATGGCTGCAGTAGCTGCATGCCGCTTTCTATATAGTAGGAGAGGGATAAAAAAAGGAAGGAAAATGTGTACTTCTTGTACGGTTTCATCACTATACCAGTCTTTAGATACCCGCGCTGTCATTCCGGCCCCAGAGTTTGATAGTTCGATCATGACCACCACTCACAATCCATCTTGAGTCCCGACTAATATCTACACTTCCAACAGGTCCTGTGTGGCCGTTCAACGTCTGAATTGGTGCCCAGTCATCCGCGGAGAAGATCTTAACTGTGCGATCGTAACCACTAGAAACCAAGAATGTGCTAGACTTCTTAGGTAATTGGTTGCCCTTGTCGTCAAGTCCAGGAGTCTGGGAGCCAAGCAGCGGATCGTCCAGACCCTTATACCAACGTAGGTCAGACACAGCACTTGTATGTGCGCCAATGGCGCCTGATTGCTGCACCTTGCGCAAATCCCAACATCTGATCCATCCATCAGCAGAACCTGACAGAACACGATGACCATCAGAACCCCAATCAAGAGCGTGGATGGATTTAATATGTCCGTCGAGGATCATCACGGTACGGCCTGATCTAAGATCCCAGATACGACCCAGGCTATCTAAGCCGGCACTAGCAACTAACGAGCCATCACCATTGAAGCTCACGGCATACACGCCACGTGAATGGCCTTCTTGTAGCAGAAGCTCGGTAGTAGTCTCTACATCCCACAGTCTCCAAGTGGCATCGTCTGAAGCTGAAGCTACATACTTTCCTGATGGATGGAAATCTACACGGCATACTCTAGACGTATGGCCCAATAGTTGTGCTTTGGGGGTATCTTGTGTAAGAGACCATAAATTCACATGGCCCTCTGCACCGCCAGTTACTAAGTTGACGGAGTCTGGCGAAACATTGCCCTCGGGTAGAGTGGCGCCGGGATACCACGCCATACCAGATATCTTACCAGTATGTCCGCGCAAGAGAAGTTTCTCTTTCAGGTTCGGCATTTCGTAGATCTTCACCTGGCCACCCCAGTTGCCGATTGCTACAGCTTCTCCACTGGGTGCTATTCTAGTCATGCTAACATGTCTGTCGCCTGCAGTCTGGGAGCCCTGTAGTTCGAAAGCAGAAAGTTTATCCTTTACTTCTTTGCGAAATTTGGTGTGCATGCGTAAGGGTATAGTAGACTCGATCTTCTGGAAAGCTATACGCTTTGCTGAGCGGGGAAGCGAGTATTTTGTTATGTCCATGCGAGCCTTTAATAAATCCGCGGTTCCGCGAGTGTAGAATTCTTCCTCAGCGTCGTCGTCCGAGTCGGATCCGTCGCCCATTTCGACATCTTGAGATTCGCCATCAGCTCCGGTACCTCCGGCACCTGAGCGCTCAAGCTCTTGTGTCATGAGCTCACGCAGACGTTCGCGGCGGTCGTAAGGGCCTTCGCCGAACAAGGTGATAGGCTCGCCCAACTCACGTAGCTTGCCTTTTACACGTGCATCGTCAGTAGGCACAGCAATAGTCTTAGCCAGTCGTTTGCGAACCATCTGTGACAAGATGGCAGAAGCCTTGTCGTGGCCAGCAGCACCAGCATTTACATTGTATTCATAGTCCATGGGCACATCCTCAAGAGCGATGCCCTTCTCAGCGGTTTTCTCATCGACATCTTCGACAAACGCTCGGCGTGCAGGATGCATTGTTGTGTCGTTGTTGGTTCGGTCGATATCGGTCGGTCGGGGGTGGATTATAATGATGTAACGACTCGGCTATGTGTCGTCGGTGAAGGCTTGTACAAAAGATACTCAGAGTAGTAATAGCTATCAGTTGGTGTGGTGAATCAGCCTTGCTACACTTGTTATTAGTAGTTTGCGGGCCATACAAGGCTGCGAGCTAGAATCTTTTGAGTAGCGCTGGCAGAATAATGTTTAGCCCAGATTCTGCCGCACCTGTGAAAGGCGGTCAGCTTGAGCTCGTAACCGACGTTAACGTCACCCCTTGCAGTATGCATTCTGCAAGACAGTGGACATTGGCTTGCATTCCCGAAAATAGGAAAAGAGAGCCGGTCTGAAAAAAAGGTTGGAAGTCTAAATCAGACTGTCAGTAATAGTTATTTACGAGCCAGGTTCAGCCATGCCAGCGTAATTGTTACGTTATTGTATCTGCCACCTCAGCACGTGAACACATCACAGATCGCTGTTATTCTCATGCATTGTCAATATGTGCAACAGTAACAGTACAGCAAATAATAGGAAATAGCACAGCAGACAGACAGACAGGCAACTAGTCCGGAATGGCCGTCTCGTATGGGGGGGGGGGGGGGGGGGGGGGGAGGGGATCCAAAGTACATGCATGACCTCCTGCCCTCTGCATTACGCTAAATTTGAACAAGGCCATGTTTGTCTGAAACCTGATTTCGCTAGGCAAGTCTCAAAGAGGACTTCCAAACAATAAAGACAAAAAGAGCAAAGCACAAGTCAAATCGTGGACGGCCAGCATTGGAATGATCGAAGATCGCAAGGGCATTTTCGCTAAGATTTTCGCTGGCTGGCCAGCCCCAGAAGCCAAAAACAACTAGACCAGCCGCGGAAAGGCCCACAGTTTGCCGCTTTTATTGCTCCTCATTGGCTTATCATTACTGTTCCTACCTTGTTAAAAGGGACTGCCAAATACAGCACGATCCTCAGGGCAAACACGAGCTAATCACTATGTAGAGCGCGTCTGGCAGTTCGAAATTTCTGCGTCAGCTGCCCTTGATGCACCAACTCAGGAGGATCCACTGTTTCGCGAAGCCCTTTTGAGCCCTGTCTAGGCTTCTACAGGTTTTTCTTCTATGATTTTTTCTCCATAGTATTAGAGCAATCTATCTATTGTATCAGCATAAAGCTCAGCTCTTAGTGACTTAGGCTCTATAAGCAGTCCTTCAGCTGCATCTAAGCTGGGCCTACATTATACTACCATTATTGATTGGCTAGTACTTCTTATCCTAGAACGACTGCCAATTAATAGCACCTGCTCAACTAGTTGTTTGCTTTTTCAGGACAATTTCTGCTACTGAAGTTCCTTCTATGGATGCGTGCCTGGAGCGACTGTCCATTGTTTCCAATTCCTCTTCAACTCACTGTTCCCTTCCTCTTCTTCTTCAACTCTTCTACAACTCTTCTTAAATATTTTGTCTTCCGCTCTGTTAGCCAGAAGAAGACGTCGATTATCGTTTATCTTCATCCCTCTGTGCAGAATTTCCAAGTGCGTCAGCCGAACTGTGGGCTAGACTATGCATCGCACCGCCAGTCGCTACACCCTCTTCCGCTCTCCGTCGCTCGATTTTGATTGCTTGCCCGTCTGCCGCCAGACCCAGATGCAAAGTCCGCGCGATCGCACTTCCGCTTTCCGTCTGCATCGTTTTGCCGTTGTGCGTGCCGACGCAGATCGTCGCCGTGGTGGTCTTCTCGCGTGAATCCCAGCTTCTCCAGCAGGCTCTTTGAGTGCTGAGTCTGCTCTGCACACTAACAAACGCCCTCGTTGCTGCCGTCGCCCACCAGACTCGCGTTCGCAGTCCGTCCCTGATCCGCCATAACGATCTCTAGTATCAGGCTCCTCTCAGCGCTTCTGCTGTCTACTAGTTTTCCTGTTATTTTTCAGGTTCCCCTCTTATTTCCGCTCCTGAAATAGAGTTTTCTGTGTGCAGTTAGAATCACTCCACATCGGCTAATAGTTGATTCCAGGCCAGTCTGGAATTATCCACTAAATGAATGGTCTAGCTGCGCTCAATGCCGTCCGGGGCTTGCAGGTCACCCCTATGACGTCAGGAGACGAAGACTCTGATGCCAGTGTTATTGGCATGGCCATTGGCGGGTCTGGCCGCCCCATGCCCCGGATGAAACCAAAGTCCAAGAACAGACGCCTCAAGAACAAAGCGATAATCAATGATGTTGTTAGTGCGAATTGTAGCCCCAGTTTGCGCCCTGTCCCGTCGCCTTCTATATCGGGAATCGCAATGCTACACAACCATCTTGACAACCTTAATCTGAGCAGACTAGATGGCTCGTCACGCACCAGCACCATGACCATGCGCCGCATTCCCAGCTTTCAGAGCCGGGGTGTCCTTACGCCTGGCCGTGGCTTCCAGAGTGCCGAGATGAGTCGCACCAACAGCCGTGATGGCCCGCCGAGCGAGGGCAGCATTATTTCAGAATCTGGCTCTACTAGCTATGAAATCCAGCTGGAGAATCAGTTCGTCAACGACGACATGCCCGAGAGCTATACCATTGTTGACACGTGTGGTGGTGAAATCCCTAAGCGGAAAGTATGTGCTAGTGACTTTGAGACACTACGTTGCCTCGGCAAAGGCGCCTATGGAACTGTAGTTCTTGTCAAGCAGAAGTCCACTGGTCGCCTGTTTGCTCAGAAACAATTCAAGAAGGCGTCGCTTGTCGTGCACAAGAAGCTGGTGGAGCAAACCAAGACGGAGCGTCAAATCTTAGAGTCTGTAAGCCGTCACCCTTTCGTTGTCAAGCTATTCTACGCTTTTCAGGACCAGGACAAGCTGTACCTCATTCTTGAGTACGGACAAGGTGGTGAGCTGTTCCATCACCTCAGCACAGAGCGTATGTTTTCCGAGGAGGTTGCTGCCTTCTACATGGCTGAGATGATCCTAGCAATTTCGCATCTTCATTCGCAGATGGGCATCGTCTACCGAGATCTCAAGCCGGAGAACTGCCTTCTTGACGCCGAGGGCCACCTTCTGCTTACCGATTTTGGCCTTTCCAAGGTCTCCATCGACCAGGACGATACGTGCCACTCGATGCTAGGTACTGTTGAATATATGGCCCCCGAGGTTGTCCAAGGCAAAAAGTATGGCAAGGCTGTTGACTGGTGGTCTCTAGGCGCCCTTGGCTATGATTTGATGACCGGGGCGCCGCCTTTCCGGGGCGCAAATAATGCCAAGATCCAGGAGAACATTGTCAAGCAGAAGTTGCAGCTCCCGTACTACCTTAGTGCAGATGCGAAGGATCTACTTACCCGTCTCCTGAAGCGGGATCCTACCAAGCGTCTGGGCGCAAACATGCCCCGTGACCTTCAGACCCTTAAAAAGCACCGTTTCTTCCGCAAAATCGACTGGAAGAAGTTGGAGGCTCGCGAGCTGGAGCCGCCGATCCAGCCGCTCATCACCAACCCCGAACTTGCCGAGAACTTTTCTCATGAGTTCACCGAGCTCGCTCTGAGTCCTCGCGCGTCGTTTACTGACGAATTCCCAATAGTTGGCGGAGTCAATATTCCAGGAAACGGAAAGGCCGCCGTTGACATCAACGGCGCTAATGGTTGTGTCCCTGCTGATGATCCATTCCACGGGTTCAGCTTTGTGGCGCCGAGCAGTCTTCTAGAGAATGAGCGGTTCATTGCTCTTGGAAGCTAGATGCTCACACGGGAGAATCGTAGTACGGTCACCCATCCGGGAAAAAGACTATGAACCGGCTTGTATAGCCTGGCGGTCATGTGTATAAAGACTCGTAGGCCAAGGCACGTTGTTTGAGGCTGGCAACGTAATATGTGTGAAAGGAAGTTCATTATTTGAGAATTGTTGTCAACAACACAGTACCATTTTGCGTGTATAGAATTGTATATATCCTGGGAGTATGGATTTTATCAAAGGTTGTCCTTTTTGTACCGTAGCTTTCTTCTATACTTTTATCTCTAGACTAAGATATGGCTTGCAGTATATTATCAGCCAATACAAATTAATATTAAACGGATATCTCTCTTCAGTATAGAGCATACGTAGATTCAGTTAAATTTAGGTCAATGGGACAACTTTCCGTCCACTTATTTCAGAAAAAAATCCCATTTAAATTACTACGACAGCACCTCCTCCCTTGTAAATCTATCAAATAGATACAAATATTGGCTATACTGCTGCCTGCCATCCATCTGCTCTGCCATTCTGTGAAATTCTTCTGCTTCCGTAGTATCTCTGACGACCTGTACATCTGTTGATAGTAGCAAATTTAACGTTAGGATCAGGCTTGACTTCTCTTTGCTTGTATGATATTGGCAGGAAGCTGCCTGAGGCTCTGGCACTTATACACGACATCCTGAAGTGGCCAGTCTCAACATTCATGGCATCACTAGTCTTCGATGCTAGCCGCCGCAAGCGTTCATAGTCAGTGTGCGTGCTCGCTTTAAGCAGCATTCCAACAAACTTGAACGCTAGACGACAGCGTTTGAAAGGCCAATGTATCTGTGCGAGTCCTCCTAAGCGTATGAAACGTCACCGGCTGCTCTTGGTAATTGTCTAGAGTGTCTGCTTGACTCTCTGGGATGACAAATAGGCTGGCTGGGGCTTTAGGGAGGCTGATAGGCTATAGGCCGCCTTTTGGTTTCCACCCGTCTTTGAAAGTTGCTTCAGTTAACTCAACCCTGTGTGCCCTCTGATAACTTGCACTTGTTCTGGTAGCTTGTCTCTTCTTTTGATATAAGAGAAAATAGATATAACTTGTAACGGACTATAAGGGTAAAGAAACATGAAACTCCGTGAGGCTGAAGGACATGTGAGCTGTAGGAGGGCTAATCAGGAAGCCAGACTTTGTTCTACATGCATGTGAGCATAAAGGCAACAGTTATATAGCTTCCTAGCCATTAATAACTAGAAGCCGCCATTGTTTGGCGCTTTCTGGTTGCGTAAAAAACACATCGTTTAGCCAGTTAGTGGCGATGTCGTTGTTTGTCCAGCCAGTATGCGTGCTAGTGAAACTTCCTATTTCCATATCCAGTCATATTTGATGGTAGATACTTTAGTTGCACCGTCCTCTCCTAAAAGAAATAACTATGGGAGGCAACATATTGCCTATGGCTGAGATACATTCAAATGCGGTCACTTCGATTCGCGATCTGCTTGATTTTACCACTTTCTGCCGCTTATCTGCCCGTCCAACGACTAGACCTACTGCAAGGCCTATCCTATCCATATTAAATCGGTGTGCAGGTGCAATTCCGGTAACTGTTTCGTTTTGCAACAGCTCAAAGAAAGCTTACATCCTTCTTGATATAGCGCCATTGACACTGCCATTGATATGCTGAAATTCGACTAGCACACGCTTGAGGCTCTTTGTAGATGGATTATGCTTCAAACACGCTTCTTGCCATATCTTTCAGAGCTTATGTGACCTGCCATCCTGCCATTGACGACCAATAGAGCTCTGCAGCATGACGTACTCTCACATGTGAAAGAGCCATGCCGAGAGATGCGTGTACTGTCTATTAGAACAGCCTCCAGACGTGGTGAGAGTATTTGTAAGGTATCTGCTAAAGTATAGTATCAATGACTGCTGTTCCTGAGAGTACTTTTCGGTGCTTGGTGGATATTTGCTGCTTTTCGGGGGGGGGGGGCATCAGCGACGTCAGCCAGCGCGTTAGCAATGCCTACTTCAGTATATGAAGGCACCATTGAATGCAGAAGACCATATGGACCACGATAATACTCATCTAGACTACGTGCTATTATACTGGAATTTTTTACTGGAATTTTCACTAATCCGACAGAGTTGACACCTTTTCAGATGTAGTGGACGGAAAATGGTCCCATTGCCGGGCATCTGTGAGGTGGTGGTGCCGACTAGTGCTTTCTCCAGTCCTTGTTTGTGACTCATCAAGTCAAATTGACCTCATTTCTACCGGAAGAACCATACCGGAAACATGGAATCCATAGGTGGTATGTTGAAATAATGCTATGATTTTCTATCACCTCAGCTCGCCAAATCCATGCACGCTCCATCTGCTTCTACCATCCTAGATATATTGATGATATATATTCTCGACTTCTGTAGATAAACGAATTCTGAAGACTTAGCGTGATGCTTCAATCTCTGAATATCCAGTTAGCATTATCAATTACCAAGTCCAGTCATGCTACACAATTGTGTTACCTTGTCCCTAAAGAAGAAAGCACTTGGTATAAAAGGAATCATGTGGGCATTCTGGGGGCTTTCACGAATAATGGCAGTATTGACCCTAACTCATGGTTTATTATACGACAAGTAGTGAGATCAGTGGGAAAAAGCAATATGACGAGAAGGGTAGGCTGTTTGTCTCAGAGCAAGATATTAGCACGCGATAGGTCTCCATATCCCTCCCCTCAACCCGGTTGGGTCATGTGTATGGCGGTGAGACAGTATACAACTTACAATACACAAGACCACCTGTAGTTAGGGTTATGTACATATGGTTATAAAATGGTTGTGTCTCCATGTACTGTGCTACATTATGTGACATTTTGTTTGCTTTATTGAGCACCAATAAGTAAGTTGTGATGTCCAATAAACAGTCGCAACAAGCAGGCCTTGCGTTTATTTTTAGCTTTCTAATTAGTAGTATATGATGATAGATGAAGGCGAGCGTTCTCGGCGGATAACTTGAAACAAAGACAGCTCATAGTTCCTTACTATAATATTTATAAGCTTCGTCACCAGCTTATCTCGGAACCATTGTTCTACGTAACTCGCTAAAGCGATGAGGCTCGCGAAAAAGAGAAGACGGTATAATATGTGTGTATGTATATGATAGAACTAGAAAAAAACAGAGAGAAATACAGCTATATTGACTGGCAAGAAAAGACATAATGAACAAGTACAGTTGTGTGTCGGACATTGTACTCCGGACGTGCGTGGCTTTTGGCATCGGTCGTCATATATCATAGATTTAGGTTCTGCTATGCCAACCCTTGGCTAGTGATAGTTAGTAAACCAATTAGAACCGAGAGTTCGATACATACTTACATGGAACATCGACAGCCTCAACTAGGAGCATTGTATATAATGCTCCACCTTAGGCTGGGTAGTCTAATAGAGACCCCACGAGTCTCTGTATTTCTTGGCATCTGTCTGTAGCATGGCATAGCCTTGCTGGACACAGTCAATAGGGAAGGAAGTCGCCACTATGTTAGTGGATATCGAACAGATGCAATTTGGTTGCAAATCTAAGATTCAGGGATTTGCCCGATATTTCTGGAAATCCTTTTCCCCGCTTGATTCTCTTGGTACGTAAATCTACTACAGACAGTGCTTTTATCTGGGCTTAGATATAGGATCTTTTGATCTTGGCAAGAATGAGCACGAAAGAAAGGACAGGAAAGCCTATGCTTTAGTTTTTGTAACCGCAGCACGTGCTATCTCCAGCTTCCAAGGCCGATAATCTTTAGGAGGCTATGCTCGGTTTATACGTCTTGGCGCTAACTACTAAGCAAGTAAAGGTAAGTTACACGGGAGTTTACGATGGTGTATCTAAATTCTATCAAGGTATATTCAATGACGATGTTAGCGGTATGGAGTGTTTATCCTCCTATCATATCATAGGTCAGCTAGGTCTTCTACACTGATGGGCTGGGGAACACTAAATGCCTTGTTTCTGTACCGCGGATTGAGATCTTTTTCAAGACAGATATAACGAACTTATAGATGCGGGGACAGAAAAGATAGAGTAGAAACAGCTATTTCAAACAAGTAACAACCGTCCGTCCCTCCCTCCCCTTTCAAGAAGTCTCGCCATGTGTTTCACGGATCACGGCTCAAGCTATCCTGTTGGTGGTATCTTACAGAAACGAGTCCGCATTCACACGAGATTCGTGGCTTAGAAACTATGAATACGCGTCCCTGCATGTCCATTCTTAGCAAATGCTATGTTTGCAAAGCGAGAAGGGCTGGAAAGGAGTAGGTATGCAAGTAATTTAAAGCTGGATTACATGTTGAGTATGTTATGGGCTGCATGGTATATCTGCCGTGAGTGTTGTCCGCTTTTGGAGCTAGTACTAGCTAGCTAGCTACTATGCCTGTCCTGGATCTTGATTTCTTGCATCGATGAAATTTCACCGTGTGCCTTTTTTTCTTGTCTGCTTTTTTGTCTGCCTAGATGATGATACCCGCGCGGTAACACGCTTTAATACACAACTTCTGTTGCTGAGATTTTATACAAAGAGGCTTTTGTGATAGTATGAAGGCAGAGGTGGATACTACTTCCTGTACATGGAAGCTGTAACAACGATGTGTTAGTTTACTTCTTCTTGGCCTCAGATCGAAGTCGCGCTAATATCCTACCAATACATGGTCTCTATGATACTGGGCTGGGTAAAACTCCCTAACACCCGCCAATTTTGTGGTCTTGAATTCTTGGCTTTGTCTTTGCTTGAACTAGTTTCCCAAGCTCAATATTTGCTAAGCGTCGGATCCTTCTCTCCGTGCTTCTTATATACACAGCCTACTTGATTGTGCACGATTTGTTTCTAGCGCTTTTAGCTAGAACGTAATATTAAGGAATGTTTGCCTTTTGTTTTCTAATTCCTTGTTGTCAACCGAGTGTCAAGGTTAAACAAAATACAGTACAAACGAAAGTTATGACCGGTACCTTAATTTGACCTACGGGCAGATTCATACATTTATACCAGTAACATTCAAGTCAAGGTTCTTCCATTGTAACTAGCTAATATCAGAATACTGTAGGATCATCAGTTCGGGCTGTTCTCCCAAGATTTCGTCTGTGCAGCTGATGTAAGCGAACAGTATGTTCAGTTAGCACTACAGGAAAGAAAGAACCAGCCAGCTTCACTTTAAAGATCTATCCTTTCTTTTGGGATGACTCGGTGCTACAAATCTAGGTTGCTCTTTTGATATTTAGGGCTTCCAATCAGAGCGTATGTAAACGTACAAAGCGTTTCTTTTGACTGGCTGACTTGGGCTTATCATCGATTGTATTTTTTGTGTCAAGGTGTCTGACATTCTGCAGTGTCACTCGTTAATCACAAGTCTTGGCAGCATATGCCGCGCGTTCTAGCTATCGGCCCAACGGTATGTAGCTTACAAGCAGGTAGAGAGAAGAAGAATGAGGAAAGGAAAAGAGACCTTAGAGCAGAGAACAGAAGGATTTCTTCACTCGCAAATAGCTGGTTTCTATCTAGCCCAAAATGTTCTTACGGTTGCTGACTTGGCGTTCCGTAAGCCAAGCTTTTTCTGGAGTTGGCTCGAAAGTTACTGAGCCTTGCTTGTTCTTTTGCTCGTAGAAGAGGAAACAAGAAAAGGAAGGGGAAGCCGACACGAAAGAAGGCCAAGAAATATGCTAAACTATGTTTCAAGAGCACAAAGCAATATTGCTCTATATATGATTGGCCGACTAGGAGGAAAGGTAAGAAGACAAGAGCAAAAAATTACAAGGAGTTCTGGGTTCATCAGGCTATGCGAATCTACAAGCCAGTACTTACATTCAGTTTCTGGACATAAGACTTGTCAGACCTGTTCTATATCTGCTGCAGTGCCTACATATGTACATGTAATGGTATATTATAGCAGCAGAAACAACAGGAATAACAGTGCTATCTTTCCCTAGTATAGCCCGGAGGTTCAAATGGGGGAAAATCAGCCACAAAGCCCGAAGAACGACGTGGCCGAGCTGGCAAGGCCTATTTCCTTTTTTTTTTCCTTTTTGCTACCCTGTTTGTTGTAACTACACCGTCTAGTAGAGACTTGTGGCTCGTAAAACTCGGTTGTACTATATACTACATATATACATTTTATGTATGAGTGTCTTTGCTAATTCAACGCCTTTGCTGGCTGCAGATTCTAATGAGGTTTATTGCCAAAGGCCGTGGAACGAGATTCCGCATAGCCAGTCAATCATATATATATAGCATTGTTAGCTTGCTTCTTCTTACTGATAACTAGCTCCGTCATTATGATCATAAGCTTCCAAAAATAAACAATTTCTTGTTGAACCATGGATCAAAGATCACTAAAGGCACTAAATGTTACCTATATAGCTAGAAAGACCAAGCCTACATAGTAAGATGCATTAAAGAAGCATAAGCAGGGATTCTGAATGTTGATTCTCCAGGTGTTCGTTGGCCAGAAGCTAGCTTCACCAATACTCTAACCCTAACCGTCTTGCTCAGCAATTTTATTGCTTTGACTTATACGGTTGGCCGGAAAGGGCAATACGGAGGCGATTTTTACCTCCCAATTTGTTGCTATCATGACAAAGGAAATAAATCTATCGTTGGCATCAAAGTAAGAGAGTTTGAATAGGAGAGGGACCGCCGCCTCTGGATTATACACCTAATCTTTCTGAAAGTACCAGGCCTCTCTGTCAGTTATTATTGATTGAGTCGCTTACATAGTAGCTTGCCGATGACATGTAATATATCAAAGCTGCAGGCTTTACTGCAGTAATCACGTTTTGAATTCTTTCCCTTTCCATATATTCGGCTATCTAGCTTTTGCTTCCCCAAATAAAGTCCGAAGCCTTCCCAGGGCGTCTATCCTCTACCATAACAATAAGTTTAACCAATTTATAGATTTACAAAAAACATAGCCACTTGAAAAGGATAGAAGCCTTGGGAAAATGCTTTGTTTTCTTCTCATTCCTCTCCAGTTATTACTGGTATTTTTTTAAAGAAAAAACTCCGCGGATCTGTGCTTTATGCAACTCTCCACATCCAGAGCTTGGCAGCGATTTCAAAACATCCTAAGAGATGCCTCGCTCGATGCCTCTCCCGTTGGCCTTTTGGAATCTTCCGGTGACTTTGATATCGGGTAGTACTAGAGATGGCTATACTTACTACTGCTGTTGATCGCTTCTTTCCCGTGTCATTCTTTGTTGCCAATCCTGCCCTGCACCCCCCTCCCTCCTCCATCCGTCTTGAGGTTAAAGAAGTAGCAATATAAATTGAAAGGGGGGGGGGGGGGGGGGGGGGGGGGGGTGAGAAGGGGGTTGTATAGACTATAACTGCGCTAGCTCATCATTTCCTTTGGCACAAGTTCCTGATGAGACAAGAGACATTGGCTATAGGATGGGATGGGCGTGCAGTAGAGACTTGGCTGGCGTTATTTTGGGTTGTTGTTGCTTAGCTTAGCGGCCGTTCTTTGCTAGTTGTGAAGACACAATGTAAGCGGATACGTCCTTTTTCTATGCAGTCCTCCCTGGGCGGAGTAACGTAAGGAAAATCAGGCTGTCAAAAAGTATAACCCGTACTTTTTGCCCAGTAGGTGAAAGAACCTGCCGTTATTATATATATGTAGGTACTTTACCTCCAACTTCAGATAATCTAGCTTGCTTTCCTTCCTGTCCCACGCATCTCATCTTTCATTTTGTAACTTTGCCTATTGGCCATTTGGTGTGTAGTCTTTGAATCTTGATACTTTTATATACTCGTGCCCATCATGAGAACATCCACGGCATCCGTGCTGGCGATGGCCTCTGTCTTCTTGTGTAAGTTACTAGCCCATTATCTACAGATCGCAGGCCGTGCACAAACTGATATTCACACCTTTTAGCCTCCGCACATGCCACAGTATACAGCCACTGTCCCGTATCCAGCAATTTCTGCTATCAGATCGGTGTTCCAGCGTCAACCGTATCTGCCAACAAAGGCAACATCTATATTCAACTACAAGCAGCGTCTTCATATTCCTGGGTTGCTCTCGGCCAAGGCTCCTCCATGAAGGACGCTAACATTTTTGTCATGTACGCTGATGGCTCAGGCAACGTGACACTAAGCACACGCACCGGCACCGGCGAGGTCGCCCCGACTGTAAACAATGACGTCGACGTCAAGCTACTCGAGGGCTCTGGCGTTGATGATAGCGGTGTCATGACGGCGAACTTTGTTTGCTCCAATTGCGATAACTGGAGTGTCGGTTCTATGAAGCTCGGCGCATCCGATACTAACTGGATCGGTGCGTGGAAGAAAGGCTCGGCTCTCAACTCAGCTAGCACTTCAAAGAGTATCGTCATCCATGACGACGAGACAGAGATGACCGTCGATCTTTCCGCAGCATCAGTGACGTCAGACTCGAATCCGTTTCTTTCATCTCCTGGATCATTAGGCTCGGGATCTAGCTCCGGCTCCGGCTCCGGCTCCGGCTCTGATAGCTCGGGTGGAAGCGCCAGTGGAGGCGGATCGAGTAGCGGCTCTGGCTCGTCAGGCAGCGGCAGTCCAAGCAACGGCAACTCGAATCTCGGCAGTAGCAATGGCGAGGGTGGCGGCAGGAGCGGCCCGGATCTGATCAAGATCCACGGCTTCATCATGGCAGCCATGTTTGTCCTGCTTTACCCCATCGGCACCATCATCATGCCGGCCTTCCACAAGTGGGCACTTCACGGCATCGTGCAAATTCTGGCTGTTATTGGCATGTGGGTTGGCTTTGGCTTTGGCCACAACGGCGCCGACAAACTAGGCATTGTAAGTGAACCCCAATTCTCCTATCATCATGAAAATTAGTGCAAATTTGCTGACTGTCGACTCCTTGAATTAGCTTTTCAGTGACTCTCATCAAATCATCGGCACCGTTGTTTGCTCTGCTATGATGATCCAGCCTATTCTAGGTTACATGCACCATCGTTACTTCCTGCGCCACAACACCCGTGGCGTGGTTAGCCATCTACACATCTGGTACGGTCGTTTCCTCATGGGTCTCGGTGTTGTAAATGGTGGCATTGGATTGTCCAACTTTTATGCTAGCTCTGGTGCTATCATTGCCTATGCTGTTATCGCCGGTATTGGTGGTCTCATCTACGCCCTCATTAGTACCATGAACGAGCTCAAAAGAGACCGCAACATGCTTCAGGCGAACAAGGAAAAAGAGGTACCTATTGGTCCTCTGCGGAACTACCGCCCCTCTGGTAGACGGCACTCTAGTGGGGAACGGACTCGTGTCCAGCCTCCTTATGTATAGAAAATATAGAGAATAATGGAAATGACGGAAGGTGGCTTGCTTGTCAGGTAAAGGCTCTTCTAGGTAAGAAGCTCATGATATATTGATGTTTGCTTGCGGATTGTTATTGTAGCTCTTGTTATTCATAGGTAATTATACATACCAGTAATTATTTTACATCTAGTAAGTGCTATTTTTTTTGAATCTAGTTATATGTTTGTCGACGGTGAATCCGCTATTATTGCTAGACCGCGTTGGAGCCATGGATTACTACATAGCTTGATAAAGGGCTATTCGACGTATTAATCACATTGTCCAGAGATCGGCGTACCGGTTATATAAGAAACAGAAAGAAAGCTTAGTGGTCTAGGTAGATAGATAATTTTAGCTTCTACTCTAGATCCCCAAGCCTCAAAGCATAGATCGTGGTATTTATGGAGCAAAAGTACATGTGTCCGATGAAGAGAGATATGATAAAAAGTAAGCCAAACGCCAGCCTTCCCGAGCAACAAAATAACACAGCGTTAAACCCATATCGGGATATGCGGGGCTACAGAGATATCTTCGACCTCTGCTTCCCCTCCTGAAAATAATCGTGATATTCGTCGTTTTTTTTCGATTATCGTCTCGCTGAGGGATCAAATCTGGGGGGAGCTCCGCCCGTGAAACCTGGAGGGGCACCGGGGAACGAAGGTGGCGCACCAGGAAAGTTGGGTGGAGCGGGGAAGCCAGCGGGGAAGCCAGCGGGAGCTAGAAGAGAGTGCTATGTTAGCTGGTATAATCACAAATTCAATGATAGCGAGCAACACTTACCGCCACGGCCAGCGAAGCCGGGAGCACCAGGAAAAGAAGGGAAGCCAGGAGGAGGAGCAGCACCACCGACACCGGGAGCAGGACCCTAGATGTTACTGTTAGTTGGGATCAAACGGTTTCGGGCACAGAAGGAGGGTATTACGTACAGCAAGAGACGGGGGCGCAGCGGGAGCACCACGGCCGGCAGGTCTAGCAACACCCGGACCAGCAGCCAGAGTAGTTGTTAGGCCAGTAGTGGACTTGCCAAGGCGCGCGCTAGGGTCGGCGGGTGGCGGCGACTCGACGGATAGCGAGATAATCTGGGCGCCTCTAAGGATAATCAGGCCAAGGGTACGCTTCTCTTCCGTCTCAATAGTGTTGCCAGCGCTCTCGTTCTTGCGCTTGTAGCGACGGAACTCCTCGGTATCAGCAAGAACCACGTTCATGTGCTTGTCGAAAGCCAGCATCTGGCCGGTCATTTGGCGGCCATCGTTCAGGGTAACACGCATGCGCCAGTTGATCTAGGCGACTTGTTAGTTCGGGTTTCCACAGATTGCGTTCGATATCATGCCGTATGAAGCTTTACAAGGTAGTGAGACTCACGTAACCGGCCTAGTATATATAGTTAGTATCTGCAAGATCATTGGGAATTGGAAGTTGTAGCTGGCGAATCGAAGGAGGGGGAGCTGTGACGTACCATCTTTCCCTGCTTGTTCATGGAGGACGACATGGTGGGCAGCTATTATATGTGTGGTATATAGCTGGGTTGGCACTTTTGGCGGGGTGAAACAGAAAATCAGAGTGATTCTATATGCAGAAAAAATGAGCCGCTAGTTCTAGTTTCAAGGGCGGGAGAACAGAGTGAAGATAAGCAAATGCACAGCTGGAGCTCTCTAGATACCGCTTCAGGTTTTTCGGTCGAGGCTGAACCATTATTCTGCTGAAAGGCTGAAAAAAGGCTACAATACCAGCAAGGCTAGTCTCCACAATAAGCTAGTATCAGTGCTACGCTAACTATTGATACACCGCCCGGCAGATATCACGTATCAAATGACTAAGCTCTGTTATCGATAATCCTGATTTGGACTTGGCGCCACACACAAATGCAGGGTTTTTTAGCCCTCTCCACTATTTTCGCTAATATTCGAACTGGTCAAATTTATTCTGAGGTTCTATCAATTTATGAGTTTTATACCTTTGCCATCTAACCTATCTCATATCTTCAACTAGCCGTGCGACACCATACCGTCAAAATGTCTGCTGAGAAGTCTACCAACCCCATGCGGGATCTTAAGATCCAGAAGCTGGTTCTGAATATTTCCGTCGGTGAATCTGGTGACAGACTGACCCGTGCCGCCAGTACGTCTTCAACAACCTTCAAATGACTGATGTTATCTACAATATACCACGATGCTAACATGTATAACAGAGGTTCTTGAGCAGCTGTCTGGTCAGACCCCCGTCTACTCCAAGGCTCGTTACACTGTCCGTACCTTCGGTATCCGCCGTAACGAAAAGATCTCTGTTCACGTTACCGTTCGTGGCCCAAAGGTACGCTTTTTCGGGACTTATCTCAACAGCTTCGACTCTGCATCAATACTAATCAACTTACAGGCTGAGGAGATTATCGAGCGTGGCCTAAAGGTCAAGGAGTACGAGCTGCGCAAGCGCAACTTCTCTGAGACTGGCAACTTCGGCTTCGGTATCAGCGAGCACATCGATTTGGGTATCAAGTACGACCCCGGTATCGGTATCTACGGCATGGACTTCTACTGCTGCATGACTCGCCCTGGTGAGCGTGTCTCCCGCCGTCGCCGTGCTACTGGCCGCATTGGTGCCAGCCACCGCATCAAGCGTGAGGAGACCGTCAAGTGGTTCAAGTCTCGCTTCGACGGCATTGTCCGGTAAATGCGCCAAACCTTGTCATCAAAGCAAAAAAACAAAAAAAGAATACCAAAAAGCAACCACTTTTATTCCTTCCAACATCATCTCTCTTGTGACCTCGGTCGTCTAGTCCCGCAATCGATCAGACGCACCGGAGTGTCTCGCGGGCTCTGAGAGAAGGGTAACAGCACACAAAAATGAATTACATTGCTTATTACGATTTGGAAAGAATGCATTGTTCATTGGGAACACTAGGAGTTGTCGGGAATACATATTGGGTCTGTATTTATATGCCTGTCTTTGACAGTAGCAATCCATCCTCGATCTTCTTCTGAAGTCGAGCTTCGGCCTAAAAGACTGACCGGCGCCCCTTGCCGGCTTGTAGCACCGTGATCAATTGATTGCGTTCATCCATCTGGAACGAGACACATACTTGGGAACATATCAGATCATCCCAATATCGATGACGTGCATGTGTTATGCCATCGTAGGCGTGAAAAAAATGCGAGATGTTAGTCTCTCAAACAAAGTCGCCAATGATCCGGACCTTGTTCAAAATACTTCTCTTCCGAATTACGGCCCAGTTTCACAATTTTTACTACCAGCCTCCATCAAGCTTTTCTATGTTAACCCTAATGGTAACGCTTTGACCCTACCAGACAAAAGAATTACGCTAAAGTTAGATGGTAAAAAGAAAACAATCAGACATTTGTTAGTCTTCTCCTCCAATGATTTTAAGTTTTTCATAGCTCATAAAAATAGCCTCGTCATCGATAACAAAAAATATGTACCAAAGGCAATTTATGATACTACATGTAGGTTCATTGAAATTATATTTTTTCGTGGAACGTTGACGGACGTTCTACATAATAGGGTCTTGAACCGATTGTTGGATAGACCCCAACTAAATCGAAAGCCTAACATATGGGGCATCCCATCCCGCATTTTGAAATTGAGGGGGGATAGATGGCAAGCAGCCAGCCATGCAAGATCAGCTCCTCCAAACGATGAAGCTTACGGGGTTAGACAGCGCACAATCTTCGGAGTCCTGGAATTGAAAGCTCAATTCAGATGGGCCATTGAAAGCATGGACTATGGAACCCACTTGTCTGTTGGTCCAATATCAGCGGCTCAGAGGAAATAAAGGCGCTTTGTTATGGCTAAGATTAGGGCCATTGCTGCAGTAAGGAGGAGTTGATACCTAAATTTACAGGCGCCATGAAGCTCATACTGTGAGTGGTCGATTCCGAATAACTCCGTGGAGTGGGCTTCAGCAAGGAAAATCTTGAGAAATTACAGCAGCTACCGTGCTGGCCGAAGCCCACAATATTAAGAAAACAAACCAAATTAGGATCAAACCAAATGTATTTGCTGTAAAGACAGTCAATTGGCGTTTTTAAAGTATAATCAGTTCTGGACAGACAAAGAGAGAAGCTCAATGGCTGAGGACGACGTCTCGATGTACACTATATGATCTCTATAATGGCCGAGTAACGGTGGGCGGTGGTGGGCCATGCACTGAATGAGCGCAAAAAAAATGCTCTTGCCAACTAGAAATCCATCTCCAGCAGCTGGCTGACTAACGAAAACGAAAACAGAGGCCGGTCTGTGATTGGCGGGGAGGGACAGCTCCGGATCCACCCGTCGTTTCTCATCTTTCTTGCCCACTGGCCTCTTGCAAAAAAGTCCGCTTTTGCACTCATCCCCCAAAGCCAGCAATCACCATCCGCATCTCCCCTCTTCCTCAATTGCACCCGGCTGCAATTGATTCTTTTGCTGTGATCAGCTACCCTTAAACCTCAAATATGTTCCGGACCGCCCTTCGCCAGTCGTCGCGGGCCCTCTCTGCCACCGGCAGAGTTGTGGCTGTAAGTCTTTTCACCACGCCTATCACAACAACCAAACCACGCTTGCCTAGTTCTCCAGAGTTCCAAAATTCCAGTGCTCCGAAAACCATGATGGCCAATTCCATCAGCTGCCAGCCTCGCGCCTTTTAATGGCATTACCGGTGGACTCGGAAAGCTCAATTGACCTCGACAACAAACCAATTGGTCTATTACCGAGCCCTCTAAGAGGTGCCTGGTGACCCTGCGAACTATCGCCCTTAATCATACCTCAACGCCTTTTACCCCTTCGGCGGCTCGGCTAACCCGTGTTTTTTGCTACAGGCCCGTCACGCCGCTCCCGCTATTTTCAACGCCTCATCTCTGCAGGCCCGCACCTATGCCGACAAGGCCTCTCCCACTGAGGTCTCTTCCATTCTCGAGCAGAGAATCCGCGGTGTCCAGGAGGAGGCTGGCCTCGCCGAGACTGGCCGCGTCCTGTCTGTTGGGTATGTTCCCTTATTACCTCAAATTAGTCCCATATACTTGGCGCTATCTGGGAGAAAGAGAGATATTTTTGACATCTCGCAGCAACACAATATCTGCCTTTGAGCGACGAAAACCTCTCACTCTACCTCGGAATCAAATGTTGATCGAACATCAATATTTATTTCGAACCAATTGAAATTGATTCCCCCCTATTGCTTGACTTTTGAATACTGACCGAGTGTTATCCAATAGTGATGGTATCGCCCGTGTTCACGGTATGGCCAACGTCCAGGCCGAGGAGCTTGTCGAGTAAGTCTTGAGACTAACCTACAACAACATGACTATCTCTAACTATCTTAAAACAGGTTCGCTTCCGGCGTCAAGGGCATGTGCATGAACCTCGAGGCCGGCCAGGTCGGTGTTGTGCTTTTCGGTTCTGATCGTCTGGTCAAGGAAGGCGAGGTTGTCAAGCGTACCGGTCAGATCGTGAGTTATTCCTCCCCGGTCTCACTAATTGTGCAAACAGCTCGGAACTAATACTATATAATGATTAGGTCGACGTCCCTGTTGGTATTGAGATGCTGGGCCGTGTTGTCGATGCTTTGGGTAACCCCATTGACGGCAAGGGTCCCATCAAGACCACTGAGAAGCGCCGTGCTCAGCTAAAGGCCCCGGGCATTCTGCCCCGTGAGTCCGTTCGCGAGCCCGTTCAGACTGGTCTCAAGTCTATCGACGCCATGGTTCCCATTGGCCGTGGGCAGCGTGAGCTGATTATCGGTGATCGTCAGACCGGTAAGACTGCCGTTGCTCTTGATGCCATGCTGAACCAGAAGCGCTGGAACTTCTCCAACGATGAGACCAAGAAGCTGTACTGCATCTACGTCGCTGTCGGCCAGAAGCGTTCCACCGTCGCCCAACTGGTCAAGACTCTGGAGGAGAACGACGCTATGAAGTACTCGATTGTCGTTGCTGCTACCGCCTCGGAGGCTGCCCCTCTGCAGTACCTAGCTCCTTTCACCGGTGCTTCCATCGGTGAGTGGTTCCGTGACAACGGCAAGCACTCTCTGGTCATCTACGACGATCTGTCCAAGCAGGCTGTTGCTTACCGCCAGATGTCTCTGCTGCTTCGTCGCCCCCCCGGTCGTGAGGCTTACCCCGGTGACGTTTTCTACCTGCACTCTCGTCTGCTAGAGCGTGCCGCCAAGATGAACAGAAAGCTTGGCGGTGGTTCCATGACTGCCCTGCCTATCATTGAGACCCAGGGTGGCGATGTGTCTGCCTACATTCCTACCAATGTCATTTCCATCACTGACGGCCAGATCTTCTTGGAGGCTGAGCTCTTCTACAAGGGTATCCGTCCCGCCATCAACGTCGGTCTGTCTGTGTCCCGTGTCGGTTCCGCCGCCCAGGTCAAGGCCATGAAGCAAGTCGCCGGTTCGCTGAAGCTGTTCTTGGCTCAGTACCGTGAGGTTGCTGCCTTTGCCCAGTTCGGCTCCGACCTGGATGCTGCTACCAAGCAGACTCTGGCCCGTGGTGAGCGTCTGACTGAGCTCCTGAAGCAGAAGCAATACTCTCCTATGGCTGTCAACGAGATGGTTCCCCTGATTTTCGCTGGTGTGAACGGTCTTTTGGACACTATCCCCGTTGCCAAGATTCTGCAGTGGGAGTCTGAGTTCCTGGCTCACCTGAAGTCTAACGAGTCCGAGCTGCTGGCTACCATTGACAAGGAGGGTGCTCTCTCCAAGGATCTGGAGGCTAAGCTGAAGAGCATTGTTGTGTCTTTCACCAAGAGCTTCCTGGCTTAAGCGAATTTAACGACTAAGATTTAATAAAGGAAAGGGACCAAGTGAGGGTCTTGTTTGTATATCATCACATAGTTATTTTTTCTTCACTCGACTGACTCGCACGTCCTTGAGTACGCTCTGCTTTCCTTGTTTTTCTCCGTCGACATACTTGCCACTATTACTTGACACCACTATTACCTACCTACCCCCGCTGTCACCATCACCCACGACCTCTGACTTGTTTTTATCCATGACGACAAGCAAAATGTCAAAAAGGAATCAACAGAGGCCCGGAGTGTTATTTGTGTTTTTACCGCCTACTACTATGTATTAAGTCCTCTAACAACTTTTTTGTCATGTTTCTGCTGTCCCTGTCTCTCTACTATACTTGCTCTGTTGTGTGCTGCATGTGCTGTTGTATTCTCATGTTGTATATCGGTTGTTTGTCTCTGCTAAGAACAGCGGCAACACCACCTCAGACAGTGGGACATGGAGAACCGCTTCTACGCAGGCTAGGCGACAGTAGATGGGTATTGTTGTGTTGAGACAGGGCGGATAGTGGGGTTTTATATATGCTCCTGTAGTGTTTGGTTTGTCACGTACCGCATATCGTATATTATGCTGTTGGGAAAGCTCACGAGGATTCTTGGAGAGGCTTCAAGAGGCTCTGTGAGCTTGGAAGATGGATTGAAAAGAACGACTTGCACCCCGCCCTTTGTGTTACATGGAACGGTAGATATCAAAAGCGGCCGAACCATTTAGTTTATGTAAAATAGAGCCTATAGCTCAATCTCCAATTACTAAATACTTCTCTTTTGTCTACAATCACGGGTTAAGTCTTCATTGTGGTGATGTTACTATTGTTAATAATAAACCTAGATGCAGGTACACCGGGTCAAATGTATATGTACATTTTTTGTGTGTCCTACAACGTATTGATATTATTAGTTTAGTGGCGTTACGACCCCACTCTAGCTCAGAGCTCAGCTCGACGTCATATATTGAAAGCGACTCTGTTTTAGTATATATACAATGACAATATTCGGCCCTGGTTTCAATGCTTCCAATGGCCCCAAGTACACAAAATCCGACATCATCGAGTACCGAAATGACAGCCCCGTTGAAAGAAATCTTCGAGCAGGTCCGGCGTTTGATCCCGCCGATGCTGGAACATTTTCACAAAGGTTTGCCATTCACCAATGCTACAGTACCTCCGATTTTATATGAGGAAGATTCCTACTAATAAATTTTATCTCTGTGATAGGCCAGCTCGGAAGAGTAGCCGTTATTGGCGGCAGTGAAAACTATACAGGCGCTCCGTTCTTCTCGGCCATGGCCAGTGCCCGGCTTGGATGTGACTTGGTAAGAGCGATACATACCAATTACCAAGCTACGATCTGAACTAACGCATATCTAGTCCCACGTTATCTGCACGCCGGCAGCTGCTGCCGTTATAAAAACGTATTCTCCAAATCTTATGGTCCACCCGCTTATGCGAGAAAGCAGCACAAGCAACGATTCGGTCACCGAAGCCTCCGGCGTCCACGATGCCATTGCTAGTCTCCTTCCCCGTCTGCATGTTCTCGTACTCGGGCCAGGACTCGGCCGCGATCAACTCATGCAAGCTAGCACCAGCCAGATTTTCCAAACAGCGCGCAGCCACAACACGCCTGTGGTGATCGACGCCGACGCACTTCTGGTATTCAGTAACCACGGCGACAGCGCAAACCAGCGAAAGCTGCTTCGAGGTTATACTAACGCTGTATTAACGCCCAACGTGGCCGAGTTTGGACGCCTGTGTAGGGCATTCGACGTCGATGTCGATGGGCTGGATGATGTGCAGGGCGCGCAGAAGCTGGCTGCAGCGTTGGCGGGGCCGGTGCTAGTACGCAAAGGCCAGCGAGATGTCGTGTGCGATGCGCAGGGACGATATGTCGTAGTCGACGTGGAAGGTGGGCGGAAACGTAGCGGTGGACAAGGCGATACGCTGACGGGGGTGATCGCGACAATGTTGGCATGGCGGAAGGGATATCTGGATGGGCTATGGATAGAGGATAGAGTAGGCCAAGACGATGATAGTGGCAGTAAAAAGCTTGACGCGGAATGGACGGTGGTACTAGCGGCTGTGGGTGGCTGTGTGATCACGAGGGAGTGTTCGCGTCGGGCGTTTCAGAAGAAAGGACGGAGCTTACAGGCGAGTGATTTGACGGACGAGATACATGCGGCGTTCACGGAAGTGTTTCCCAGCATTGACGAGGTAGCCAAGCTGTAATGAGTGTATCACATCCACACCCCAGGATATCATATATCTCATGAGATCAAACCTGCCCTAGCCCTAGCTTCTCGAACACGATCAACTCATGATTTCCAACGTATACATGGGCGATCTAGAGGTTTTTTGGAGCACTTTCATGTCTTATGCCCTGGTGCTCGGTGGGCGTGACGAACCAAAGATTACAGTCAGAAAAGGAAACAATAAGCAAAGTATCTGTGGCCCGGTTTCTACCGTCTTCTGAGCCCCTTCCTTATCTTAGTTAATGAAACGGGTGGAAAACAAGTCGACTACGAGACAGGTCCGGCTTAATGAAAGTACCAGTATCTAGGGTATGTATCAGTTATAGTGGTAGTATATGTGATATGATAGCACGAAAATGGCTCAGCGAGAACGAACTTGGAAGTAATAACTAGGATTTATGCCACAGATATCTTGGGAAAGCCAGAGATTTATCTTCTCGTTAGCTGTGGTTTGAATGAAACAAGTGGTATGATTTACAGTAATGTCGCCTTAGATAGAGAGGTAGAATGCTTCTGTAATACCGATTTGAATAATTTTCTTTTGTATTCTTTGTTTCCTATACAAAAGAGAAGAGTCTAGAACCATCACGATAGTTTGATAGGTCTTTTTGATTGTAGTTTATCGGGGAAGAACGAAAAGATGTGAGGAAGCAACTTAGTCAGATTCTCAACAACGCTTTCTCTTCTATTCAATCTACTTCCAGTCCGTCATCGCCCTTCCACAGATGATCTTAGAATATGAAGATCACGTTCTAGAGCTCGTATCTTTGTGTATATTATCGTTCTAATTTGTAGATCATTTTGAAGGGGCGTTATTTCCATGACCCAACGCAAGAAGCGAGGGTCAGGAGACATTACAAGAAAACAGAGATTTTCTGCCTTCTCGAATCTGCCATTGATGGACATCATCCGCAACGAACTTTTAAGTGGCTTGGTATTCCATGTTTCCTAGAGAACAGCTCGCTTACTAGAGCATTTCACAGCTTGTTAGGGGCCTAGTAGAGAGTTTGGGAAGAGGTCGATATAGACGGATTAAAAATATACAAGACACATGGATAAGATAGAATCAAATTGAAAAGAGACTCATAGAGCGTCAATATTCCTGTACATTCAGAGTTTTTGCCTCTTCCTTCCTCCCTTTCTGAACTTATAGCTGCAAGGAACTGCCCCAAGGCAAAGTGTAGGTACGCACGTATAACTTGGTGCTAAAGAGCAAAGAAATGACATCTTCCGTCTTTGCCCATGATGATCAGACTGATAAAGGCCTCTGGCATGCCCGTCCTTGGCCTATAGTGATAGGATCGTCTAGGCCAGGAGGATATAAACAAGAAGAACATAAAAAAATAAAAATGGTCATGTAAAAGAAACGCACTAACCATACGGTAGCGGCGATTATCTCTGTAGGGTCTCAAGAATCAATGGTACGTAAATTTTTGAAAAATAAAAACAAGAACAGAGAGCTCGCAGTGAGACAACGTAGTCAAGAACCTCACAACAAGGCAGCAGATCCGGTTCAATTGAATTGATACAAGAGTAGAAGAGCAAACTACTGTTCAGGGGGGGGNGGGGGGGGGGGGGATCTGCTAATACTAGTACTAGTAGATGTGAACAGACTTTGTATAGAGAACAGCGGAGTATGGTAATTTGATACAAATATACAGAGCCTAATTGCATAATATTGGCAGTATATCTCAAGGCATATCAAAGCACAAGAAGAAGAATAAGGAAAGGTCATCATACATTACAGTAATATCAAGTACTACTATCATAGCTCAGAATGATACCACAAAGAAATAAACGGGCGCTAATACCAACTAAAGATAAATAGCCTCGATTCCCTATTCCGCTAGTAACGCACAAAAGGGATCAGGAAAGAGAAGCGATTCCCTGTTTTTTTCTTTATAAAGCTCAATACTCGATTAGATATCAACTATGACGAGACGGCTCCCTGTTGTAATGGTTCTGGTCATGACATATCTTTTTCTTCAGTTTCTGGACCCCTTTTAACATCAATTTATTTGCTACCTGTGCTGTTCTTCCTGTTTCACCCTCGCAGTGGAGATATCAATTTGTCCTACCTAACTTCTTAGTCTCCGAGTATCTATCTAGCTTTTATGATACTAGCTCAGAGTCTCCCTTTCAGCGCAAATAGTTCGTATGTTGGTCAACAGTTCCACTCCAGGGAGACCATCTCCTAGCTGTTGATATAGAGCCTAGCAAGCCAGATATCGTATACTAATTTGTTGCGAGTACTCCTAATCTTAGTCTCTCTTCTAATAAGTAACATTTGATTCTGGGCCTCATGGAAACATGGTAATACGCAAGACGTGTTCGGGGACAATATCCTAGCTGTGCTCGGGTTTAGTTAGTCTAGCTAACCTAGGTTAGTCTCTGTGCCTCTTTAAGACCATCCACGGCAAGAGCTGATCATCGCTTCTTCTTCGTAAATCTTCTTGCATACAAACAACTTGTGAATATAGCAAACTTCCTTTGCGCAATAACTTGAGTCTTCTATTACTATCTTCCACTCTGGTTCATCTTTCCCCTTATTTTAGTCTGTAGATCAACTACTAGTCCGAGCAACCTCGGTTCCAGCTCGAAAGGACGTGATCGCCAGCCAAAGACAGCCATGATAACTTGTTAGTTCATTAGTTCTCTTTCTAACCCTTTCTTTGTCTCTCCAAGTTAGTATGCCTTGAAAGAGAAGACAGGAAGTTCTCTGTCAGAGAAGGTTCCTCTTCAGCGACGTCCAAAGAACCTGGTAGCTTCAGTTGAAGCTACAGCACTTTAACCCTCAAGGTCTTGAGCTAACTGGTAGCTAATGTTAGTAGGGTTGCGTTGACTAAGCTCTGTTCAGACAAAGCCGGGAAGTTGGAATCCATGGGCGATAATATTTATAACAAAGCCAGGAAGAAGTTTTGCTGGTAATGTCTGGGCGTTTGGTAATAGCGATAGCCAGCCGCTAGCTTCAAGCACTAATAACTGAACATTACAACCAAAGAATTGTCAACTTCAACTAGTAACTAATAGATTGATACTTAGCAGGTTCAGTAGACTTCCACTTCTGTAACTTTAAACCCAAAATGACAAGCAAGCTTGCCTAGTCAGTGCATCTTATAGCTTTGATCCCAAAGTGCCTGTGGCTTTCTCAAGGATCAGGACAGAAGAAGATCAATATTTTAGCATCTTTTTGGGTTTTCTTGTTTTCTTCATTGAAAAGCAGACCACGACCTACTAATAGCAGGATATCAAGATAGAGCGAAGAAAATATCGGCTTTGGAGACTTGGAAGTTCCTCGTCTACCCGGCTGACGAAAGCGCAGCGTTTTGGGATTGCGATCTCTCGCTTTTTTTTGGTTGTTTCTCACTAAGATATCTGAAAACCAACCTGTATCTTGTAGTTATGAAGATTGAACAAACAAACCGGCAAGGCTTGGCCACGCTTGTGCTATTAGGCGAACATGAGAAATCCCCCGCCTGCCAACATCCATCAACCGCGTGTGTCTCGGGTGGTTGCTTCTGCCTAAGCCACTAAGTATCCCTTGATACTACTACTCACTTGTACGTACGTATGTATGTATATTTACATCTAAAGTACAACTTGACTAGCGCTGCTAACCAAGCCGAGACAGCCGTGATCCTTTCCAAGGGAGGACAGACACAAGTCGGCAGGTAAATCACGCATGGTAAGCGTGAAATTCTTGATCTTAGGCTGCGAATCTAACGATGCAAGGGAGTCTTCGGAACAGCGTCTTTTTTTAATCTTTTCCTTCCTTCCCACTATTTGATCTTACTCCTCTGAAACAAACAGTCCACTATGGTCCAACAGGGAGCGCCCTCGAAGGGAGCCCGATGAGCCAAACCTGTGTGTTTAGTTACAGGCCTTGATTCGTCCCATTGATAGTCGTCTTTTCTTGTTGATCGGTCTCTCGTGCTTTCTTCCTAAGGAGATCACATTCATGTTGCTCTGAACTAAGTTTCTTCCTAACACTATTTTCTTTTGTCTTCCAATTCTACCAAACCACAAAGCCGCCACTCCCGTAGTGTCATATAAATCACTCCTTCAAACAATTAAGCCACTCCACCATATAAAGGCAATAATATACATACACATTTAACTAGCAAAAAAAACCCTGAATTTTCTTCAATTGCTCAAGCGGGAAATGGATGTCAAGGTAGACGTAAAATATACACACACACACACACGGAAATGGATGTCACCAGAGAAAGAACCGTAACATACAAGTCGCTTTTTGCATCTTTTCGATTTGGTTACCAAGGGCTAGGATATCCCTTCGATAATAGTATCCCTTGGTGTTCACTCAGACATGAGCCCTCGCAATTCTAAATCGCTATAGTTACTCTGCTGAAATATGGTGTTCGACTTGGAGAATAACAGATTTTAAAATCTCGACATTATCGTCGTCATATTTTATAGGGTTAACACATACTATACCAATGTGCAACCCTAAGTACCACTTGCAATTCTGCGGTTACATCAAGTTTGGTTCAGCTCGCTTCTATCCAACTTTTCATGTGACAGTGTCCCGTTTTCTCGCATTCGATATTGCATATGTAAGTCTGCAGAAAACCTCACCTTTCATCATAGGCAACATATTGTTTGCTCCATTTGCGCCCGACTAAGACGAGCGTTGATCGGTAGCAGGGCTGTTGACTATAGATAGCAAGGAACTCACTAGGCAGTGTATAACCGAAAGACTTGTTTTCTTCTGTGCCTCTCGGTCCTACTTTCTCAATACATTGGCTATAGCAAACCAGACCATCTCTGAAAGCTTCAACTCACGATTCGGACAATGGGATATCCCGGAGGGTCGTATCTACTAAGCCTTTTTATTTTAAGATAAATAGATAGATACATAAAACGCTCGTGAACCACACAATAGACCGAATAGAGACATGATTGCCCTGTTGCGTTTGACGAGAAGATAAAAAACAACACAAAAAAATTTGAAATGTGATAGTGATATAGAGAACCAAAGGACGGTAGTCTCGCTGACAAGGCTAGTCATTTTCTACTATGTAAAGCTTAGCCCGTGATGATAGCTGCGGCCAAGGGAACTGCAGCCGGGGGAGCGAAAGGGAAGAGAAGGCCAGAAGAGAGGAGAACACGTTGACAATCTCATGTTTTGATTCTCGATAACTTGACCATGACTCATCGTTTGTTTGTTTGCTCTTAAACCTTGACGGTTCGCCATGAAGAACGCAATGTCAGACAAACTCTTGATTTTCACAGGGAAGCAAAGCAAAGAACCAAACGAAACCAAAGCTCAGACATGAACAGACATTGTAAACCCAGCGGCAAAGTAAAAGCCCTTTGGAGACTAGGTATCCTTATTATCTTTGTTTTCACTTTCACCACTTGCAGAGAAAACACAGTAAAGCTACTACGTAAGCTCCATCTTTCCATATGTCTCTCTTTCTCTAGGCTTTCGTAGGAATGTGACAAAAAAGCTCGACTTCTGGTTCTTAAAAGTAAAGTAGATAGATAATAGAACTAGCTCTGACGTCACTTACTGAAACCAAGCCACCGCAGTTGCTCTTATGTATCGAGCAGTCTCACTAGTAAGATACCGGCGGCTACCGCGATACACTTAGTAGCACATACATAAGGACGTAATCTTGATTAAACAAGACCACTCTATTGTGTATATATCTCATGGCGTACTTTTTTTTGTTCATTTACTAAAAAAAGGGCGCTGCCCCAAGCTTTTGGCAGGTCGTGCCGTGTCAAGTAGTACATATGAATACTTATCCTTGATTATCATTATCCCCTTTGTGTTGAACAGGCAAACAAAAGAACGATGGGGCAGCTCTTTGATTTATTGGCTTATCTCGTAGTCCTTTAGCCGTGTTATTTGCTAATATGGCGCTGACTGTTGTCTCACGTACTACACTGATGGCCCTATAATAGCGCCTAGGGCGTCTTTTGGCAGTCTCTTCTGCCGTCTTTCTGTGCAGTTTCGGCTGAGCTGAATGTATAGACACCAACTATGTTGGCCGTGAAGCCATCTTGAGGCATTCTCTCCGTGCAAATCAAGTAATTTATATCCTCTTCTCTTTTGCTAATTAGTGTGGGATACAATTGTGCCGGGGAAGTTGGTCCTAAAACAGCTGAGCATAGATGAGGCGTGACTATGAGAAGTTCGCCAGTTCCTTTCAATTCGTGGTAGTCACTATTGCTATATCATATTATTGAACTGATTACTCGATTAGACGTTAACTATGAAAAGCTCTTTCTCTATTAGAAATAGTATATACTGTGATTTCTTGTCTTCAGGGCCGGAAGCCTAATATGAAGAGAGAAGATAGAACACAGACTTTGGTTTTTATAGTAGTCTTCGGTGTTTCAGTGCAGTATGTCGACTAAGTATTCTTTTTCAACTATTAGCTTATATTGAAGCATAGGAAATACCGAAACAGCAGCCTACCAGAATGCTCTATCCGCAGGCATAGGCTTGTTTGGAGCATTCTTTGTTGTTATCCTTTGTTTTTTTTTGTTTTTTTTTTT